>JAAGKR010001274.1:0-133204 GCA_011419295.1 Clarias macrocephalus
GAAGGCCTGATTCACACAGTTGTTCTAGAGATGTGTCTGCTGCTAGAACTCTGTGTGGCATTGACCTGCTCTCTGATCTGAGCTGCTGTTAACCTGCGATTTCTGAGGCTGGTGACTCGGATGAACTTATCCTCCGCAGCAGAGGTGACTCTTGGTCTTCCTTTCCTGGGGCGGTCCGCATGTGAGCCAGTTTCTTTGTAGCGCTTGATGGTTTTTGTGACTGCACTTGGGGACACTTTCAAAGTTTTCCCAATTTTTCGGACTGACTGACCTTCATTTCTTAAAGTAATGATGGCCACTCGTTTTTCTTTACTTAGCTGCTTTTTTCTTGCCATAATACAAATTCAAACTCTTTGAATGAGAAGGTGTGTCCAAACTTTTGGTCTGTACTGTATTTATTCAAGCTTTTTGCTGCGCAGTGGGTTATGAGGTTGCCTGGATTGCCAGATTGAAATGTAAAAAGCAATTCAATTGAATTGTTTCCAGACTGGCATGGTGGCGAAGTGTTTAGCACTGTTACCTCACACCTCCAGGGTTGAAGGTTTGATTCCTGTTTCGGGTCTGTGTGGATGGAGTTTGTATGATGGGTGCTTAGTGGGTTGCCTCTGGGTACACCGGTTTCCTCCCAGTCCCAGATTAGGTTAATTGGTGTTCCCAAATTGGCCATAGAGTTTGAAGGAGTGTGTGTATGTGTCCGCATGTGTGCCCTGCAACAGACTGGCACACTGTCCAGAATGTACTCCAGGCTTCCCGTGACCCTGTACAAGATAAGCGGTATAGAGAATGAATGATTGAATAAATTTATGTTTCCAGAACAGTGGAATTAAATTTTCCAGCTTGTGAGACAAACCAAGTAAAAATACATAAAAAATACATTACTTATTGGACTAAAGAAGCAAAAAATATACACACTTTTAATAGACGTATATTTTAGAGCCCTTGTGTCTGTTCTCTAGAATGTAGCTGCAATATTTGCTTCATCATTGACACCAATGTGTAAAGTAGTCTGTTGTATGTTTTTATGCTATATGTTATAGTCATGTCAATGTACAGTACACTGTATGTACATTCTGTCAGTGGTATGTTTAGTTTTCCTCCCCTCAGGATAGGTTATGAAGCTACATACAGTACACAGATAAGTTATAGAGTTCTGTTTATTCCCTCTGTACATGACATAGACGAATTCAATCAAACCATATTGTAACTTATTTTTCACTCTGTCAATGAAAGTTATGCCTAGGGATATATCAGAACATCGAACTGATCCTTTTCACATGGCAGAGATGAGTCAAGCCTTCGCTTCAGGTTATCTGTATAAACAGCAATAACTGAAAAACTGACTGGAGGGATCAGCTTGACATTTTTGTAATAAGGAAACTATGCCTATATATCTCGGGGCCATAGAAAAACCTGTTTCAGTTCACGCACCTCAAGGCCACAAATTCCCTCCGTGGTGATGTGAATAGATTCTTTGTCACATATCCTCCACTTTACCTGAAATGTATTTCTTATTTTACATGTGTTCAGGTTTCTGAGTGTTTTCTATACTGTTCTGTTTTTTGTCGTAATTACACTTTTCCCCCTCTCCTTATTCTAAGAGATTAGTCGTTAAATCCTGGCAGGAGACATAAGGAGTAAATGTTTTAAATCTCCCTCATCCTTTCTGTATATATCATAATTAAGCTCCTGCATTACATCCGTCCTGCCCCCATAATTCTCACCAGGGCCTTTTAACTACAACACCTAAGCGGAAAAGTAAAACAGTCGCCTTGAGAAGCACGGCACGGGCTGCCAGTAATGTTAACATCAAACACACCAGTGGTTTTCAGGATAGATCTTCTGTAGTATCGCTTCCTTTTCTTCTCTCCTTTTTCCTTCCCTCTTCGTACACCCCTCCTCCTTCTGTCTTCTTTCCTCCTCACCCCACCCCACCCCACCTCTCCTCCCTATTCAGCGCCTTGGGCGTATCTCACTGGCTGTCATCAAAGGCAGACTGGCTTAATGGTGTGTAGGTAACTCTGTTGTTAGGCATTCACCCTGCTCAGGACAAAAAAAAAAGGGAGAAGAGGAGTTGGTTCCCTAACAAAGGCCATGTCAGACAGGGAGATCTTTTAGCCAGACCACGGCCCTTCGGCGGCCTCTATGAAAGGGGACATTGTTTAGAGGGACACAGAGGGATGAGGACAAGGGGGAAGGGAGAGATGGATGGATAGGGTTTTTTCTTACTCCGTTTTAGGGAGTGAAGGAAGGGAGGTTAATAATAAAAGTCAGACCAGCTAGATGAGGGCCACCTGTTGAGATAGAGAGACCCTCATGCTCAGTAGTGTGTGTGTGTGTGTGTGTGTGTGTGTGTGTGTGTGTGTGTGTGTGTGTGTGTGTGTGTGTGTCAGGGGTTGGAATTTCTCCTCTGTTTGTGAGAACAGAGGAAAGGACTTTTTTCCTCTTTTACCTCCACCCACCATATCACCTCCTATAGAAACATAGGCATGTGGCAGCACGCTTGCTTCCTAGAACGCACATGCGAATCTGCATGTAAGAATCTGTAGCGGTAGCCTCGCATGTTGTCTGGACTTACTCCCTAAATTGTCTTGAGTTCAACTGAGAGCAGGGTGTGCTAACCACAGCTGAGTCAGCTCAGCTAACAGATCACCTGAAGCCGAGATGGTAACGGAGCGTGTGTCTATTTGGCCAGTTTTCTGTTTGTATTAGTCTAGGAGATGAGGAATTTGTCGACCTGTCCACATACGGGGTCTGCACACAAGCAAACTGGCTTTGCACCAAGCTACAACCTAGAGGAAACACATATTGTATCTGCAGTATTTGTACACATAGTCATACTGTAATGTCTTTCACTCGCAAACTTTCACTCTATATGTTTCTATGAGTCAAGTCTGAGTCCTCCCTCTGTCTCACTCTTGGCATGGCGTACCTGCTGAAAACAGAACAGCGAGACGTCCTCCTTCTATTAATAGCAAATTTGGCAGCTCAGTTAACACAGAGAGAGAGGCAGGGGTGAGAATAAAATGCTTACAGAAGACAAACTACACCAGTGTCATCTGGTCAAAAGCACTCGCATTTATTCTGTAGCAAGAACTAGTCGAACACTTCTAATTGACATATTGTACAACACAAACAGTGCTTTCATGGAAAGAAACACTCCGAAAGAAATGGATTTGTAGCACTAATAAGAGTAATTAGTGCTAAAAATCTATTCAAACACATCAGGACTAAACTGGACACTTCAGGACAAAAAAGCACTGCTTACAGGAACTCCCTGATAAAAATGTAAATCTTCAAAAAATGTGATTGAAGATTTATAAACTAAGCTTTTTTATTATTATTTATTTTCTAAAATTTCTTTAGAACATTCTGGCAGCATCCTTGAAAGCTGCTGTCATATTGTGAAGTGCCGGGTACTGTGCACACACAAATGAATTTCTGTTCTAACACATTAACAGTGTTCCGAGTATATATTACTCATTGTGTGTTTTACTTGTGTGTGTACAAAGGAAAAGAAAACATAATACAAAAAAGGCTGTCAGGTGAAAGGATTGTGGTTACTGTATATGCGAGATGATTGTACAGTATCCTACAAAACCGTTTCTATACTACTATACGCTTGCTATCGATGTAATGCCTGTATGTATGAAAAATGTCAAATCTTTAATCCCCTGAGGTTCGTGCTGTATGCGCTTATCATAAGAGTGCAGACAAACATGTTCGTGCAAGTTGTTGTTTAACCCACAAGCTCCTCAGAAATGTCATTAATTTTCCCCCTCACCACGAAAAGCAATTACACTACCGGTTGGAACAAAGCATTCTACAAAAGATGTCAATTATGTGCTGCAAAGGACTGTTGATCTACAAACATGCGTAGCCAGTGAGGAATTCTTTCCAGTACGCATCCTCCTTTTAAAGGCATTCTTAATCTTAATAGTGGAAAAAGTCAATAAAGCAAACTCTAATCCTAAAAGCAGTCTGTATCTCCCAACACTGGCAGTTTAATTTATAGCTGCAAAGTTCATAACCAAATGCTTTGATATAAGCATCAGTAAAATGATGTAGCGGATACGCAGTTGACCTGTTTGCAAACCGTGTTTATTAAAAAGTCATGATAGAGTCAAAAGTAGACACATGGCAACCTTGCCACTACGGCTGTGTCCCCCATTTGGATGAGGTCTAACTTCCCCCCGGCTCCTCTCTACACTTCAAACAGCGTTATTAACACTATGCTACTTAACTCTGGTAATTACAGCCTATAGAGGAGAAGACGCCACTTCACCTTTCATCAGCGAGATGGATCTTAAGTAGGTAATGTCCACAGCAGCAGCCACGACACTGCTCCTATATAGCATGAGATCTCCTCAGTATCAGGCCAGAAACTGAATGCGAAAGCAATGAGCAGATAAATTGATATTGTTTGAACATTACAATGAACTTATCATCATATAACTTGTTCAGAAACGTCAAAACAAATCCTAAAACAAGCAAATCCTTTTCATGTGATGAACAAATGTGGAAGTTATAATATTGAATGTATATTAGGAGGCTCTTATTTACAGTCCATTTTACATTGAAATATTATTGCCTTGAAATATTGAAATATTGCCATGTTGCCACTGGACTATAAAAAATAGGAGGCTCTGAAATGGGAAAAATATCAGTCTTATTTACAGTCCATTTTACATTGAAATATTATTGCCTTGATGTCAATTAAGAATAAAAAAATCTAATCCTTTTACGTCTGGTATTTCAGGTCTTGAAATGTAGACGTAAATAATTTCAGAATAACTTTGAAATGTAGTACTTTATCCATATATTCCACACATTATTCAGTTTCAAATACAATATCCCAGAGAACAAAACAAAAAAAATGGCAACATTTATCACTAATACAGGGAAATTCGCTTCTATCTTTGTAAACGGTACATATCTGTTCTTGCAGTTTAACGTGTTAATGAGGTGTAAATGTAGACAGGCAATACATGAACAAAATCTGGCAACATTTATTATTCTTGCTAAGCCTCTATGTTGTTCGTGTTCCTGTTCCTGTGTCATTAACCACACATAATGAAACTCTCATGAGATTGAGTGTTAAACTGTCAAACCAGCCTAATTACTGTCAGACGTCCGGTTGTGCTCGAATGCTATAGATAAGTAACTTTTATTTGTTTACATGGATATCAGCCATAACTAGACCAGCTACAGCAGATCAATTGAGTGCAACAAGATTCAAAGTAGATCCTAATACCTAATTATGGTTTGGAAATAAGCCTTAAATTGAAAGATTCATGGTGGTTTTTCAGATTCTATGTTGACTATGTATTTTATGTGATTTTATGTGGGAAGATATACCCTAAAGTGAGTATCTGCTTTAACTAGTAAGTAATGAAAGATGAGGAAATGCCATTGGCATGTGGATTGGCACAGCTGTAATTATTAGTGTGGGGTGAGAGAGTGCAGCAAATAGTACTCAGGATCAAATGACATCCCGGTCCATATCCGTTATTCTGGTTTGTCTGTGATTGAGCTCGGGCCCACATCAATAATACTTTATTCCATGTTTAATTCGCTGGTACAGATCAGTTGAATTTAAAAGCGTGCATTAGATTGACCCATATGTCTCTGGTATTCCTATGAATGACTGCGGTCTACTGTATAAGACTGGCCGCCTGCAAAGACAGAAAAGGAAGGGGTACAGGAAGCTTGTATTCCGATACTAGTGTCCGCGAGTCTGTGATCTCTGGGTAGCAGAGCTAAAGTTAGAACATCAACATAGTCAAGAGCCCAGAATGATCTAGGATCCTTAGCTTGATTGAGGCGGGGTTATTGCTGATCACTTTCCTGGCTGCCGGCTCCACGTCTGTGCATGCTCTATTCCTGGACCAACGCGGATACACTTACAAAAGCGAATTATGTACCTTTTATTGGTTTTGAATTAGCAGTTGTTTTTCGACAAACAGATGAGCAGGAAGCTGTGTTTATGAACAGACTTGGCCAGAACTTACCTACTGCACTGTCAATACAGGGACTTGCACCCACACACACACACACACACACACACACACACACACACACACACACACACACACACACACACACACACACACACAAAGTATTGGACATGCCAGAGCATTAGCCTGAGGTATGCAGGTGCTTGGGCTTGCCAGAGTTGAGTATGCAATGCACTGTTAGCCTGTGGCAGCCTCTCCTTCCACCTCAGAAACTCAAATCCTTTCTTTTAATGTTGCCTTGCTTTGTCATGTACTTGCTCTTAGCATATGACAGATGTGTATGTGTCACAGAAATAAACTATTGTTTCTAATAGCAGTGGGTGTGTATGTCTGCACGCACGTTAGAACAGTTATTAACCGAGGCTCAATGATCTCTTTTTTTTTTCTTTCAAATATTGGCCCTTCGGAAAAATGATGCAGCTGGGTGGAGGAAACTTTTTTTGTTAAAATATTTCTTAACTAGCGTTTTTGCATGCCTATGAAAATTATCTTTAAACTAGACTTTTTAGCACATGATAAAAAATTTATAAAAAGAGCCGCTTCGCTTGTTCATTTGACGGCTAGTTTGCTGCTTTAAGCAGCAAATTTGGCCATGCTTACTGAGGAAAAGGGGTGGCATCCTTTTCCCATATCACTTGAGACACTGGGCATCAGCCGGCAGATGTCATCGGAGTGAAGAATGCGGATAGCGCTTTACTCCTCGTGTGTTACGCTGCCTCGTGTTCCGTGAGCAGCAGTTTGAAAAGATGCTTCTTCTGGCTTCATGTGCCTTAGGAAGAAGCGTGTAGATTAGGGAGGAAATGTGGTGGAAATCAAAAGAGTAAAAAAATGCATGTACAGAACAATTGTGGTTATTACATATCATTTAATAAAATTTTAAAATTAGATGACATATTTTTCTCTTCTACTTTTTTGGTCTGTTTAATCGTGATCAGAGCATAATGCGTAAAGGATCTAAACACATGGTTTTGTAGTGCGGAGGTTTTTGATACTGCATATTGCTTTATTGTGCTTTCTTTTATTTCTGTGCTATGCTGGAGATTTCCTCATCCCTTTATGTGGAATGACATGAGCTGGTAAATCTTTCAATTTGTGAATAAATGCTAAACGTGCAATTATAGCGAAATTGCTTTAACTAAATGGTTTTTTAAGCAGTCATTAAAATTCGAGGGCTAGTTTTTACAAGCTTTTACTCTTGACCTATGGACGCATTTCTTAAAAGCAGAGATGAACGTGCAAGTAAATACAAGCGTGTTGGTTACATTTAAACCACTTCGAGTGGTTACATCTCTTTCATAGTGTTTAGTTCCTGTTTACAAGCCCACAGCCTGTACACCTAAGACAAATCTTTACATTATCTGAGGATACAGGAACCAGCAGTGGAATACTAGCAGCTGGCTGACATCGACATGCGTAATAGTTTAGCTCAGCTTTAAAAGACACGAACGCACAGCGCTGCTTTGCCTATGGGTGGTCTCGTTTACAACATACCACGCACAGAGGAGGATGGAGGGTGGTGGAGAGGGTAAGAGCGCTGGGTCAGCTCGGGGTAAACTGTGGACCGTGGAGTGTTCAAACACAGCTGTGACAAAGGGCCACATGCAGGAAGCAATGCAAGTCGATATCTGACTATGTAGACCATGGAGCTAAATTCGTAGGTGTAGGCATGGGGTGGAAGAGGGTTAAGCAGATGTGTCACTGTCTTCATTTCTGTTGTAAAAGTGTATTCCACACCCCGTGAATGTGTCTCTGCATGTGTGTTGTGAGAAGTCGACCAGAAGAAATGAAACTGTTGCATTCTTTGATTCGCATGATTAATTTATCTCATCACACAATTGCTGTTTGTTTCAGTGGATTGCGATTAAAGCTTGTACATACTGTAGATAGCTTAAATTTGGCTTGTTTCAATTTCTCTCACAGTTGTTTTCCATCTAGCATTTTTAAACAGTACAAGTAGTCAGCTTTGTGGATTTGCTCAGCCCTTTTATTCTTTCTCATAGAGATGGATGGCATTGATGGAGGTGGCATTGGTTCAGGTCAGAAGTGAAACAGAGGAGAAAAGCAAGCACTTTATAAGATAAATATTAATCAAAGCTGAAAAAAAAACATGAGGTCAACATCTGTGTGTGTGTTAGTTTGTATTGGGTCACACGCACACAGCTGAGGTGGATGGGATCAGTTCAGACCATACAGTGAAGTCATACAGTCTGCCTTACTTGGGAAAAACTCAGAGCAAGATCTAATGAAATTCTTGTATGATTTGTACAGCATCTGTGCAAATTGTGTTGTATTGTGACTACCACTGACAAGGTGTTTTTTTCTCAGCATTCTTTCCAGAACAATAGAAAAATGTGTACTTCTCAATCCCCAATTATTTTTCTAAATTCACAAATGCCTATGAATAGAGGTTTTTGGAGTTGTGCTGATGCATCACTGTCCTAAAAAAGAAATTACATTTACCTTATCATGCTAAACCTAGGGGACACCCTGTACAAAATTCTGTGTGTAATAACAGTTATTAATAGTTTCATTATAATAAAATTTGAGTTACATTTAGTACACAAAAGTGAGTTTGTTGTTATTTGTTATTTATAGAATCGATTTTTCCATTTTCCAAATACTCAATTCTACAACATATCCTCAGCCACCACACGCATACCCATAGCTGAACAATTTACACCAAATTTTTGGACAAAAGCTTAATACTCACTGTTATACACACACTTGTGCTCTCTTGGGTTAACAAACATACACATAGATGCTCTGCGTTCCTCATTATTAAAATGATTAAAATGCCTTGCTGATGTTTCTTTCTTGAGGTATTGACTTTTCAAGGTCTGGGAACATGGTTTCTAAACTCCATGATTTTCACGAACAAGCGAGCACTATTATAAACAGCATACATTACACGGAATATTTTTTTCCCACAGTTACAGTAACAGTTTTTGCATGATGCCTGTACTCATGGGAACAGCCTTATCTCATGACTTGGCTTGGAATTCCTCAGATTTTGATTATGCTACAGGCCACCTGTTTAAAACGTATGTACTGGACATCTGATGAACCACATCCTTTGGTAGTTGTGCATATTTCAATAAATATCATCACATTTATTTTTTATAATAGAATTGAAAAATATATAAGAAGAAATTACAGGTAAATAGATAATATTCCAGGGAGTCTTGCATATTATGTAATCCAAAAGAAGATATAGGTCCACCATTAAAAATGTTTGAGTTCTGGCTTTTTTCCCCTCAGAATTCTTTATTCTAAAAATAATAATAATAATAATAATAATAATAATAATAATAATAAAATTTAATTAAATTTATTTCCTGCAAAAGTTAGGATATAAGGAATTTGTCAATTTTAGACTAGCTATCGTAATTATAACTAAAGAAAATCAGACTTCCAAGTTAAAAGTCCAAGTTTAAAGTCAGAATTCTAAGAAAAAAAGAAAAAATTCTGAGGAAAAAGGTTTTAATTGTCGACCTTGTCTTCTTCCATAATACAAGGCCAGTGATAAAAGGTTGATGATGACATAATCACATTAGAGCTGTGCGATTTAATCAATTATCCAATTTAATAAATCTTTTGTTTGACAGTTCGATTAATTAATTCGACTGCTGCACACTTTTTAAATCATTTAGCCTTTTTTCATAAACAAATTAATATTAAACAAACAAGTTATAAATTATAGTCCATAATAGTTAAGTTCTTTAAAAATATACCCTAGCATTTAAAGAGCATGTAAACTGCTTACATCATCCAAAAATACTTAAATTTTGAAAGAGCAAGTTTGTGTGCTTGGTGCAATACTGCCACCTACTGGACTGGAGTCTGGTGCAGAAGTTTGGAGAAACAGGAAACGGATTATCACTTTGTATTTGGCAGGACACTTTACATGACAATCCAGCAAAAACTACTAATACTAATGTTGGACAAATCAGACAGTAAACATTAGTGCCCAAATCAACAGTCCACCTATGATTCACAGCTCTAATACACATTTACCCACTCTCACAGCATTTACAGGCATGTACCCACAGGAATTAGTGGTGTTTTGCAGGGTGTGGAAATTGATATTCTCCCTTGTGTGTTTTGCCGAGAGATTTCTCCTTAAGTTCCACTGTTTTTGTTCTGTTCTCTAAAGCATGTCTCAGGAAATCCAGTGCAGAAATGTCAAGGTGTGGCATTATGATTCTTATGCCTTAGTTGGAGATTTTTTTTCCCCTCTTGTCCATGAAGAAAAACAGATAAACATATAAGATGTCTACCCTTCAATTGGTAGGTTAATCACAATGAAAAGAAAGTGATAAAATGGCCCCGAAAGGGGTGAGATTGTTTAATCAACTGGAGGAGTATAGAATTAGCCCTCTCTCCTTTCTGACCTCTGCACTACCCCCACTTGAATGCCTTTTCTTCTGAACACTAAGGAAAAGTTCAGATTCAGTGAGATTCTAGCTCACCCGCTAAATATGCGCCAACATGTCGTTCACAGCCAAGCGTTCCTCGATGCCTTCTGTTCTTATGGATTTTAACCGTTTCCTCACTGCAACTAGTCTGCAGCTAGCGACATGTCGCTTACATGTATGTTGCATGTACGTGTGATGAAAACATATGGCACAGGCATTGTATCTGTCTTATGACTCTTCTTGTTAATCCTGGTCTTCTTACCAGTGCATTTTTAGAAAATGTTTATTCTCTCCCTTGTTCTGTGAGCCTCTCTTTCTTTTGGCCTGTTTCTGTCAGGCCAATTATTACTACACAGCAGATCAGAGGTGTGAATCAGGGCATCATTCTACCCACTTCTGCGCTCATAGTATCTGTTTATCTGTGTCTCAGGTACAACTGGTCTTTAGTATAAGAGATAAAATGTTTAAAAGTTTGGGGATTTTCCCTCACAGTATACACACACACATAAACACACATGTCCTTTGCATTGTTGTTTGGCTGCTGTTGGTAATGCATAGTGGAATTTTATTCACCAAAAGGGTCAATAGCAATTTTCTCTTTCCCTGCTTGGGTCATATCATCCCTTCCCACACCCTTTCATCCCTTAATCACATTGAAACGCTCCCTGATGACCTTCGACCATTGTGCCCAGGGCAGGTCCCTGCTAAGCACCCTCATACGACTGCACCTACTGTTTGAGCTCTGTGAACATTCCTGAGCCTGCACGTACCAAGCCTCTCACTGTGCAAAGAATTGCTTCTGTCCTTATAACTCTTTTTTTGATGTCACATGAAAAGGCCAAATGCTGATTCTAGACCATCAATTTTACTCTCACTAACTACAGACACTGGCTGTAACTGAGTATCTTGCATACCCAGTATTAATATTTGTTCCTAATTAAATAACACAATTAAATGTCTGTTTGTAATTTTGTATTCATTTATCTAATATACCTTGCTGATAACTTCTCCTCCATGATCATCAATTCATATATTTGAATATTGTACTGTAAGTATTATTTCCATTCATCCATCTAGGAACCTCTGTAGTCCAACAAGAGAACATGGATTCCAATGGTGACCTTTATTTTTATTCCCATTTATACGACCATGGTAGGACCTCCGGTCAACATTCACACAGGCATTCACACACTATGGGCATTTTGGGAACGCCAATAAGCCTAATCTGCATGTCTATGGTCTGTGGGAGAAAATCTGAGAACTCGGAGGAAACCCACCAAACACAGGGAGAACATACAAATTCCACGCACACAGACCCAACATGGAAATCAAACCCTGGACTCAGAGGTGCAAGAAGAGCGTGCTAACCACTAAGCCATCGTGCTGCCATGGGTTATTTGCCTTGTAATAATTAATCACTACAGTATCCATATTGGAAGAACATGTCCACCACTAATGTGCAAACATTGCCCAAAGCAAATGTAATGCTGCTTATGAGAGAACCAACATTACCAATGTTTTTACCATTAGAAATCTTCAAGTTAGGTCTATGGCAATGTCAGTGGTTCACTGTAGAAAAAGATATGTGCTTTTCTCCACCCTATTCACATACCTTTGTACTTGAATAAGAAGACATCGGGTATTGAAATTTATTTTTCTTTCTTTGTGTGCGTCTCTCCCTAGGGGTCGAAGACTCAGGAACCATGTGGAGGGCGTGACTGTAATGGAAGATGTCCCTGTCCTCCAATAAAAGGTGGCAGGGTGAGTACCAAATTCACCTACACGCAGGGTTTTGTCAATATCCAACACTAACTATAATACACAAGTATTGTGTCCATTTAAGTAGTGTACTAAGCTTGTATTTAAAGCAATGACAATATTTGCCGTGCTAAAACACATTATGCATTGTGACACTTACACTTTACCTAAAAATGGAAAATTGATGATTATTATTTTAATACTTTATTTGTGGTCCATAATTGTGACTAGTCACATAAAATTTTATATTTATTTACATTCTGGGTAATTTTATTCCTGCAAAGTTTCAGATTCCAAGTTTAGGAACCTTTTTTTTTGTATACCAAGTTTATGATTTTATAATGTCCCAGTTACTAAAATATGGCCAGTGCAAGTTTGTTTATGAGGGATGCCTTGGGGAGAAACACATTGAAATCCTATTTTTAGAATATTTAAATGAGTATTCAATTACAGTACAGTTTAATTCAGTTAAAGTTAAATTATATTCACTTACACAATGATCACATACATCTGCATTTGATTATATTTGATCTTTTTTTTCTTAACATCAGTTAAGACAGAGTTTTATGAATCTCACAAACTCTGTTGTCTCACCCAGCTTAAGCATGTGTTCCTCTACACAGCTTTAAATGTACTCATCTATAAACATAGTCATTACAGTGTTGTTTTTATAATTAAAAGTCATTAATAATTATTATTATTATTATGGCATGGTTGAAACTCTCAGAGAAAAAAACATTGACAATACAGTATATACCATATGATATCAGTGTAAGTGTTAAGCACAACAGAACCACACTCACATCAACAGTAGATTATTTGAATGATGTTGTACATACAGTAAGTTGCAGCATTAAACAAATAGCATCATATATGTCAAATCACAGTAGCTGCCTTACTACATACAGTATATGTATAGTGTTTAAAAAGCCCAGGTAAAAAACTGTCCTAAGTATACATAGTAGACGGCTGCAAATACATTTGTACGTATATGAGTGCGTGTGCTATTAACACGTTTAAGTAGTGGCAGCTGTTGTCACCACTGGTGGTCCTAAACAGGTGAGTAAATTTCACAAAGGTACTCTCTGCTACACGTTTTCTTTCTCCCAAGTAATAAAACAAAAGGTTTAATTTTAATAAAACTACATTCTTTCAGTTATGTTTTTAAAACAGTTGGTACATGGTGCTGTAAATTCATGAAAGTGCAATGCTAAGTCTAAATGTTACTTTAAAGTAGAAGGTATGTATCTACCAATCTTGCATTTAGCATATACACCAGTCCACATGTGGAGTGAATGATATTGTTTATCTTGTTACAATGGCACTTGTTAAGGGGTGGGATATTTAAGGAACAGTGGTTTTTGAAGATGTGTTGGAAGATGTGCTACATAAGCACCTAAGTGACTTTGACAATGGCCAGTGACTGTGATGACTAGATGACTGGTTTAGAGCATTGCCAAAATAGCAGGTCTTTCCTAGATGTTCCCAGGATGCAGTGCTTAGTACCAACCAAAAATGGTCCAATGGCTCATGGGCTCATTGATGTGCTTGGGGATCAAAGGCTAGCCCATCTGGTCCAACCTTATAGAAGGGCTATTGTAGCACAAAAATATTAATGTTGTCTGTGATAGAAATGTGTTTGATCACAGAGTGAACCTCAACTTGTTGTATATGGGGCAACAGACTGGTCAGAATTAATATGCTGACCTTTGGCCACTACTGAAAGTGCTCACAATAGACACATGAGCCTCAGAACTAAACTGTGGACCAATGGTGGACCAGGTGGACTGGTCTGATTAATCACTGTTTCTTTTATATCATGTGGATGGCCAGGTGCATGTGTAATGCTTATCTGGAGAAGAGTTGGCCCAGGATGCACTATGAGAAGAATAAAAGCCTGTAAAGGGATTGCTCTGGGCAATGTTCTACTGTCAGACATTGGGTATTGCCATTCATGTTGATGTTACTTTGACATCACCTACTAAAACATTGTCCCAGGCCAAGTAGGACCCATAAGACCAGCACTCCCTCAATCTGATTGAGCATCTGTGAGATGTGCTGGACAAACAAGTCTGATCTATGGAGGCCTCACCTCACAGCTTACATGACTGGGATCTGCTGCCTCTTGGTGCCAGATTTCAGAGTACACCTAAGAGTTATATTGTTCTGAACCAATCTGTTCAGCAACACTATACAGAGGTTATGGAAAATGTACGACTCATAGAAGACTTATGATTTTTAATTTTGCTCCATGCTGTTTATTAGCAAAACTCAATGCTGTCTGCATAACAGAGTTACAGCCCTTGTTGTTGTTCCATTCACACCAGCTGAAAGATGGATTTTATTGGAATCAAAGCATGCAGGGATCTCACCATCCACACATATAGTAAGCTCACTTTACACAATATTTATGGTGTTGTTTATAGCATGTCAGGGCCAATAATAGGCATCACTGTGTGATAATTATAGTGTTGCCATTTGGAGACCTTATACGTCTATTTAAAAAAACAAAGACCTAAGAACGTGACTAATGGTATGATACTACTGGATCACCTAGATTTAAGTCTGATTTTCTGTCAGTTTAATAAACAGTGTTAGTTTTTGTCAGAAAAAACCTGAACTGTCTATAACTGCTTCTTCCTTTAGCTTCAGTGCTTAAAATGATTTGGAGGAGGTGAACGTCATTTGAATGTAATATGTACTCATGGTAAGGGCAGTGTAAAGCGGATGTGTAAAGTGGCGGTCTTGTAAAGTGTCTGGTGCAGTATGTATTGTAACTACAGGCTGTGGGCAGACATGTCTAATTGTTGTTTAACATCAGATCACCCATAGAACAAGCCTTAAGTAGAGCCTTGGCACACACAGACACACATTTATACAAACATTTGAGCACACACACAGACATATACACACTTACGCATACCCTACTAATGTAAAACCGTTTCCTTTGCTTCTTTTTCAGAAATGTCATGTACAAATAGTGTACACTCATCAGTGATGTGGCCTCTCTTTGGGTAGTGACTGATAAATCGTGGTTTATAAACAGAGCTACAGTAATCAGGGTTTCTCTCTCAGCTGAAAATCTTAAGTTAGCATTCAGGATGCAGTGTTGAAAACTACCAAAAAAAAACAGTAGAAGATAATTTTTTTCTGCTTACTCACCATTGCTTTTTGATTACATTTTATTTTTATTTTTTTTAAAGCTACAAAAGCCACCACCAATGTTCTTCCACCACAAAGCACACCTCAGCCCCATTTCATGTCTAGCAGTAGAATCCCCAACCTGAAAACCACTAAGAGGTCAGAGGAAGGGAAAGAACCCCAAGACTTGCAGTCAAGCAAACAAAATGGTTGGAGGGAATGAATGAGAGATAGAGTAGATAGATGGATATGTATGGTCTAAATACAGCCTGTTGCCTAAGAGGCTTATTTTTCTACAGTGTCGTGAGATAGCTATGCTTGATTGAACAAACCTGTGTTCACTAATCTCAAAATACTCCCACAAGACAAGCATGGTCATGACAAGTCTGCTCGAGAACATACGCTCCACTTAGACGTTGTTCCAACATAAACAAATGCCCATATTGGACTCATTTGGATCAGTAAGATCTATTTCCAGTGAGGTCAGAGGTGACAGAAGGCTGACAGCATGGTTTGTGTTAGGGCACGCACGCACAAAAAAAGGTATCTTTCATGTGTCACAGAGCACTGTGAGAGAACCTATGGAGGCCTCAGAGACATGTTGTCTCAGATTCTCCTTGTCACAACAAGGCACTTCGAAGTATTCTGTATACATTTACCATGATTTGAGTAAAAGTATCTAAGTAAATTCCTAGAAAACCCACAGAATGTACATAACTGCCAAACAGACTAGTGACCTTTAGATTGTGACCTTTATACTGCAAAGTCTTACACAAGGTGGTGAGATACCAAACAAATGTCACTTACATTTCTCGGCGTAATAACACTATTATAGGCAAAAATAAATAAATTATGAGAGGGAGTGCAAGAGCTTGCTAAGAGCTGCACTGCTTTTGTGTTGATGTCCATTATAATATATTGGGCGCTGGAGTATAGACAGCTTATACATGTAACCCTATGTTATTAGCCATTAAGCCTTGTATCACTTTATGGCAGTACAAAATATTATCATTGCTCCATGATTAAGGCTGATAATAAGGTGTGTGGTTGAGGGTATTACTATTTGCAAGTCTGTCACTACCTAGTAAAGTGAAAGGGTAGAACCGGACCATGCTCTTCTTGATTAGTAGAGTGTGTGTTTGGGGCAGATAGGGGTTCGATCTGGCTTTTTTCCCCCTCCTGTCGCTTTTTCCGCATGCTTAGTAGTAAAATTTATTTTGTTACTATACGTACATGGTAATGATCTCATCGTCTTTGCTTCCATTTAATTACTGATTATAACGTCTGGCACTATTCCGTGCCTTGGGGAACGGAAGAGTCAGTCAGTGGGTTCCATCTGTTCTATCTTTCAATATGTTAGGTTTTATTCTGAAAAAAAAGAGGAAACAAACAAATGTGAACAAAGTTTGTATGTATTTAGAAGACTAACCACATACTAATTAGGTGTACACAGGAAAGTCTTTCAAGTATTTTTCCAGCATTTATGAAGCCTGTCCCCTTATTAAACCAAAGAACAGGAATATACAACATAAACAAATGTACGGTATCCTGTAATGCACATTCACGTTCTTGATCCAACGGAAAAGTAATATGCAACAATAGAGACTTACAATATACAGGTGTTTATTGAGCCTTTATATGCATACATTGAACCATTGTCACCTTACACTACGCAGACCAGCTACAAAATTAATGCTGATAATGATATATATAGTAATTATGTATATGTGTCTTTTACAGATATAGGTTTTCTGTCATTGGTATTACTTGCAGATATGATGTGAAAGCTTGGGTAAAGTCCTGCTGTCCAACATCATCCACATTTTTTCTGATTTTAATCAGTCTGTTCATAAGACTGTTGTCACCACACAGTAGATGATGCATTTCTGAGGTACACGGAACAGAACAATTGCCATAGGGCTTGTATAATTTGTTTTAAGAGATAATAAAAAACTAAGTAGAAACAAGAAAAAAGTGAGAAGTATGACAACAGGGAATATATAATACAATACAATACAATACAATACAATACAATACAATACAATTTATCAAAATGAGCCTAGTGTGTATATAGATTGTTTTGGATTGTATCATATTCTCAAACAGACATTGGTAATATGTCCTCTATGCTTCTACTAATTATCTATTATAAACATTCATAAACTGTTTAAACAAGGTTATATTTATCACAAACATCATAGTTATAAACTAGTTTTCCATTAAGCATTGTACAGGCAGTCATTTCATGGCAGATGATTATATGTTTTCTCAGGTTTAGGAAGAGACACTGCCACACACTGGGCACTGATAGATTTACACACACACACACACACACACACACACACACACACACACACACACACACACACACTGGGCGCTGATTATATTTAACACACACACACTGGGCACCGAGGATTAGGTGAAGGTATGAAACAAGAAAAGATGAAATGACAAGGTATAATACAAGGTACAACTTTGTGTGTTTATCCTAAATGCATATACTGTAGTGGTATCATTACTCACTACATAAAAACTTTTGCTGTTCATTCTCACGCTCTCTCAGCCTGTATGTTGAATTTTATTATTTGTTTTAATTAAGCACAATTTCAAACCTAGACATTAACTTAATATCTTTTAAGATTTTAGGATTCACTCATGAAATTTAGTAACAAGCTTATTATTTTAAACTTAACTTATATAAGTATATGTATTTAATTACAGTATATGTACATTTACATTATATTATATATACAGTATATATAAGGAAATGAACTGGCAACTGGCAAATATTAGACTAGATTTGTCTGAATTTTACCAGTAGTAGCTTCACTTACAGTAACGACATACATATGAGGAGCGTTTAAGTCAAACAGGGATTTGTGATGAAATGTCTTGTGAATAAGGGCTGAAACATGAATAGAAGACGCACGTCCTACGTCTGTACGTCCATAAATGACAGTCAAGGTGGCCTGGAGACAACTGCAGTTATTGCTGTGGATATAAGTAGAAGGCCTGATTTTTAAAAAAAACTATGGATAACTTTTGCCAACTTGCAGAAGAGACACAACCGTCTTTGGGAATTGTACACACAATCATTCAGAAACACCCCTTGCACATTATAGTTATCAGGTGGGAATTATTGCCACATCACGCTTACAGTCCTGACCTCATTCTGTTATTCTGCACAATCAACAGTCCCGGTTTGACTTGAACGTCCCTCACGAGTATACATTTTAAGTCAGTTAATTGATTCCACCATTTTACTTACGGGATATGAGTAATGTGTGGACTATTTAAACAAGTTACTCAAAATTCTTTTTTAAAATGTGCAATTAAGTTAAGAGGGTGTGACAGCCTGCTATCTAAGTACTGGCCTTCTAATTTCAGTAAAAATACAGTTTAATAGTGGCATGTTAATCAGATCCATAGTAAAAGTACCCAAGATAACTTTTACTCTAAAGCGCTACTTATATTCTTATATACATGTATATATACAGGTATATGCTTATATAATAATGTATGATTAATTATTTAATTATTCATTATCATTTATAATCAAGTGTGTGTATTCTAATTAAATTGGGCGACATCTGGATTAAATTTGTTATTTACCAATAAAGGAAGCTGATTACATTGAATGGTATAAAATGGTAAATTAATATTTAAATATTTTTATTTAAAGGACATGACAGATGGTTTAGTTAAAAGACAAAAAAGACATTCTGAGTGAAGCAGCATTCTGTGGCAGCACCCTTAATCTGTCTATTATTTTAGGCAGACTAACTTTAAGAAAGATTTAACTGACACACACACACACACACACACACACACACACACACACACACACACACACACACACACACACACAGATGTTGCATTTATTAACAAAACATACATAGGACTCCAGATCTCTAACCTAAACACAGCTGTGCTGTCCACTCTTCCCCACGCAGGACTGGAATACTTATCTGCACAATGTTTTGGATTAAATCTATTTTACAACTTCCTTTCATCTAATCTGAAGCTATCCTTGTAGTAAGCATTTGGGTTACGGTCCGGTTTGGCACATGTTAATACTAACAAGATGAGAAGTTCACGAAATGTACATGCTCAAGGGTGTATCTCTTGAATCTTTTGTTTACAGGACTGTGAGGATGCAGTGTTACTTGAAAGTCTCTTAAGGAGCATAATTGGTCTTTAAGAACTGCAAGTAGCCCTTTGAAGGAGTTTTGTTTAGATTCACCTGTACAGTATTGTTTTGATTGTGTTATAATGATCATGCAGGACGCTGGATATTTTTTGGTGCTCGTGTTGCTGTCAGGCAGAATCTGAGTGATCAAAGACCAATTTCTCCATGCTCTCATGTGGAGTGAATGCTTCCTTACGTTGTGCCCATCTCTGCTCCCACTAAGCACATGGTGTGACAGTTTAAATCATCCCCTGGGCCTCACTGCCCAAGAACAATGGGTCCCACCAAATCCTCAGGCCAGCCAGACTAAGTTGTATGATCCGAAGGGAATCTGTCTACTCATGAATTCTCTTGGCTGTACTTTCAGGAAGTGTGGTGCAATTTGGGTAACCAGGTCGATAGGACCAGTGGCTTAAGCAGACAGACAGGGTTTCTATTGTGTGCATTGTGAGGATGAGGATTTGCCCTACAAATGAGGCAGTCTAGTGCACAATAATGTGGCTGGATGTTTTTTATGTTGTCTGCATACAGTCGGGACATTTTTATAACCGCAAATCCAAGGTTGAACCCTTTATGGGCAGGCGTTCTCACAAAGCCCACCATATACCCATGTGCACTTTAGTGTTAAATGTGTGACTCAGGCATTAGCGATTAGGTATCTTGTGTAAAGGAACAAGTGATTTCTTAGAAGTAAGTGGATATATTTCTTTGTCCTTCTGCAAGAAACATATACATTTTCTTTTGACTGAAATTACAAAAGGGCTAATAAATAATCCTCAGCACAGCATGTTGAAAGTTACAACGAGGCATTGTATGATAGTGTTTGCAGCCTAGATATTAATGCCTGACTGACAGAATTCTTCCACCTGATGATTAAATAGGACTAACTGAGTAACCAGTGGTTCATCATTGTGTTCATTACTGTCACCAAGAAGATTTGCTTATAGGGGTAGAAATATACCCTAAGCAAACATATCATCAAAGTCTAATGAATTTAGGTATGGACATATAACCATGTGTTAAATAGGGGTGGAGCTCAGGGAACTGCAATTATTAACAGCACTGTTAATCAAATGGAAATATGCCCTCGCCCATCCCACACCAAACCAGCAGCAATTATATTTTCACATTTTCCAAATTCATCATAGAGAGAAGTATGCCATTGTAGTTCAAAGAACATGGTTTTGTCAAAAAATGTCCTTTGAAATGTTCATATCCTCATGTCCTTTAAAATGTTCTTTATCTTATGACATGGATGTTCTTTATCTTATGACATGGATTTGCTTGTGATTTTTTTCAGCTTCATCTATTATCATCAATTATCCATCTTCTATGAATTAAATGAATCAAATCAATTATCTATTATCTGTTATTCAAACCACAAATGTTAGATATAATACAAAATAAATAAGTAAATAAGTAGTTCTCCATCTATTTCTCCATGTCCAAACTCTATACTGATTAAGTGTTAATATAAAGTATAACACATAATATTGTGGTGCTACCAATAGTGAATTAGTTAGGCAGCAGAAGCTTGTGGTGTGCAGTCGGAAAGTGATGTCTTAAAATTTATCGTACCCCAGGCTAACATCAAAGATTATATTTTAACTCAAGACAATATAGTACTGAGTTAAAACAGTACCTTTTGCACTGCTAGAGGGAATGAAAGATATTGCACTTTGCATGTGTATGTATGTGAATAACTGAGTGTGGACATCTGTCTTTGTGTTTATACAGTATGTTGCAGAATCAAGTAAACCTGTTATTTAGATGTGAAGTGCCTCATTGGCTTGGCTTTCTAACTTGCTCATGTTTAGCAAGCCGAACATTTTCCAGTCTTAACACTTAGGTAGCATTTGTATAAAGTACGTAAATTGTTATGATGTTGCAATGGGGGAAAAGTTCAGACTTTGTCCCGTTGTTCTTTGAATTTGATCACAGCTCATTAAAAAGACACTGATTATTACAGTAAGTGTAGCAGATATTCTTCCTGTGAGTTTACATCATACACTTTACAACTGTATTGGAGTATCCGAGTGTTCAGGCAATTGACTCTGTGTGTACAGAAATTTGTGATACAGTCCTATTGTACTATCTGTTAAATTGGTTTAGTTGTTGGTCTTTTGGCTGCTCCCTCAAGGGGTCACAGCAGGCCATCCTATCCATATACAACTTGGCACAGGGTTTATGCCAACTGGCCTTTCTGATGCAACCTTCCCATTCTATCCAGGCTTGGGACTCAAAATGGCTGGGAATAAAACCAAGGCCATCCACCACTGAGCCACCTCTCTATCAGTGCTAATGTACTTTGGCTTAAATTCTTTTTCTAAGACTGCATGTAAAATTAATGAGTCCATTATTGATCCTCATAGAGTGAACAAGACCATTTAAGCTTTTTTTATTATTATTTTTTATTTATTTTTATTTATACCTTCTTGCCTACCCAGGATTCATGTATTTTCAACCAGTCTTGAAATGAGAACTCTCCAACACACAGCTATGCCAGATCAAATGACATGCTAATGTAAGTGAGTAAGTGACACATAACCAATGACTGGTTGGAGCAAACCAATCAATGATAAATTAATAATTGGTTTACCCATACAGTACAATGCTTCTTGCACTTTCCTGTGTTTCCTGTGTTTTCTCTTCACCATTCACTATTACTACACCCAGAGTATATTACTTGCATAAGCATCTATTAGTGAATATATCAATAACATGACATGAAAGTAAATTGTCAATGTAAAACAACTAGTATTTAGCATTGTGCACATTCTCCTTGTGACAGATTTTGTATATCATGCTTTTCATGTTAGATCAAGATTTTCCTTTACTGGTTGTTTAATTTTTGTTCTAAAACCAAAGTACACCCACATCCTGGAGCAATGTTTCTTTTCCCAGAAATTTTATACCAGGTCACTTTGAGATACACTGTATGGCAATGTACACAACTGTGTTGTGAGGCTGCGCAATTATCAGCATTATACGCATGCACCTTGGCCTGATTTTATGTGTGTTTCCTTTTCACAGCTTACACAGATTGCTCAGGTGCACAGAAAAAAACAGCATTGCATCTTATAGGAATTTTTAATGATTATATAATTATAAATTCATAATTGTTTGCATAAAATACACAGGAAATCGGCTGATCATCAGCTATAATTGACATAAATAACATAATAGCATAATAACATTATAAATAACATATAACCTGGAGTTGTAAAATCTAAGAAAGTGCACTATATACACAGTAGATGACCATTTGGTATTAATTCAATAATAGAAATAAAATGTCATCTGCTTAACTGGTATGTAAAATGGACATTTGTTTTTTATTCATTTTGAATTAATGAAATTCTGTTAAATTCATGTGGATTGATTTTGAAAAAAAAAAGTCTGATAATTTGAATAGGAAATCACATCGTTGTTGTTCGTTAAACATTTGAAAGGTGAAAGAGAGAGCACAGGTCTGAGCACTGGATGTCATTTTCAGAGTCAGTTTCTGAGGTGGTAATTGCAGGTAATGGAGAGCCTTGAATCGCTGCTTGAAGCAGGCTTCCTCTTCCCTCTTGAGCCATGTGTCTGGAGGCTCAGCTCAGCCCTCACTGGAACCAGGTGCCTACCTGTCCCTAACAGTCATTAATTGTAGGGTCTGGAACTCTTTATGTCTGTGTGTTGTGTGCGTCTCCCCTCAGGCATGAGTGAAGGCGATTCTCTCAACCCTCACCCCTACTACTACACTCCACCCCCTCAAATACACACTCTCCCTGCCTTAGCTTTGGCTTAAAATGAACTAACAATCAGCTGTGAGAGTCTTTCATTTGCTAATGCTCAGAGTGACTCCACACAGCAGTAAATAACCTTTCTTTCACTGTCCACTAGGGGTCTTTTGATCATGAAACGCTCTATGTGAGAGGAATGCTTGGTCGCCCCCGTATGGCAATAGTTAGCATTGCAGGAGATATAAGTTTGTTTTTTTTAAGGCCACTTTTAGGAGTTTGGGAAGCTTTTATTTTTGTTAAGGAGAAAAACTATACCTGAGCTAAGTGCTTTTTCCTCATATGGTTAATGTCAGATTCTGATCAAGTTGTTGGAGAGTTACATTCTATAATGAATCAGACATCATTGTAATCAGATACAAGGTGTCTGCAATGTTCCTGCATCATGTTTAAAAAGACGCTGAGTTTGAGGGGATAAAAAGGAAATCTTTAGTATGGCAGCAGGTAGAACATGATAAACGTGAAATGTTCTATAGTAATAGACAGCATATAACATGGAGTTGTAAAACCTAAAAAAAGTGAAAAAATAATATTAGATATTAAGATAAATGATATCTATAATAGATATAATAGATATAATAATAATAATAATAATAATAATAATAATAATAACTAAAGATATTAGTTCTAATGGACCACAATTGGAAATCACATCATTGTTCTATAGTATTAGAAATTACACTTGGAAACTATCTGTCTCATGGCCAGTTACTACTTAACATACCATTAACAACCTTCTTGTGAAATCTTGAAGCAAGCAACGAGTCCATAGTTTTAAGCCAATTCTGAGTTCGGCTTTGGTCATAACTGCCAATTAGACAGGTGGACATATGGTACATAGAACAAGCACTATTTAGAGTTACACAACTCTTTTATCTTCTTGACCATCATAATGACGTAATTATTTTAGCCAAGTCTGGAAAACTTCAATCCAGGTGCTCAGATTGACCTCTAGACCACAGACATGACCTCTTACGTTCCTTTTCCTGTTAGCCATTGCACACATTCACACCCACTGTCATCAGTGTGTAGTTGTGTATCAAACTGAGAAATAATCAAAGTGAGAAATTTATAAATAGATTATAAAATTCATTTAAGGATAAATACCATTTAAGATAAATATTTGCTTTGTTCTTATATGTCTCATTTTAAATTTTATATCAGGGTCAGCCCGGGCCTTTAGGACCACCTGGTCCCACCGGGCCTGATGGGTTTGTTGGGGCTTCAGGGCCTGTGGGACCTAAGGGTGAAAGAGGGCATGGTGGTCGTGCAGGACCATCTGGACCCAAGGGAGACAAGGTAAAAATTACCCTTAAATTATACAGTAATACACATTGCTAATAACTAGCTGGAATTTAACATATTGTTATAAATTGTATATTACCATATATTGTACATCATTGTATTGTTATCATGCACAAAATGATGAGATGAGTACAGGTGTTGTATGAGGACAGTTAAATACAAGTTTCTTCACTGTTTTCACTAGGGTCCAGTTGGTGTTCCTGGTTTTCCAGGTATCAATGGTATTCCTGTAAGTAACAAGTTCTCCCATTTAATTGTAATTCTTAAAAAAAATTCAATTTTACACAAATATCATACATTCTTCTTATACAAATCATGTGAATACAAATATTTCTTTAAATTAATGTAATGTCTAATGAATAACACCCTTCTGATAATCATCAAATATCCTCATAGTAGATGCGGTTATAACATCTGTAACATTTGATTTAATATCATGTTAAAAAAGGGTCACCCAGGTCAGGACGGATCACCAGGACTTCCAGGTGCAGATGGCTGTAATGGCACACAAGGTGACCCTGGTTTCCCTGCCGGCTTACCTGGGAGACCTGGCAGCCCTGGACTTCAGGTAAGTGTGTAGAACAATAAGCAGGAAAGGCTAGATGTTGTTGATATTTAGAACCGTTAAGGGCAAAAATAAGTCTAATCCAAAGTAACCATATTTTATACAATACTTCATTTCTACCACCAGTGTTTGATTGTGATTTCTCAGAAACTGCACTGGCTGACAAACAAAGTGCACTAGTGGTGTTCTGATTTACGATACGACAAAGAATTTCTAGTCATAAAGCAGCGCAGTGTTATCTGTATCTGTTTACTCTTCTTTGATTCCATAATTCTTAAAATAATACAGTGGAACCTTGAATTACGAGCATAATTTGTTCCGGAAGCGGGCTCATATTCCAAAAACACTCGTAAACCAAATAGAATTTTCCCATAAGAAATAATAAAAACTCACATTATTCGTTCTACAGCCCAAAACAATAAATACTTAAAAATAATTAATACCATATATAAAGTAAAAATAAAACAAATTAACCTGCACTTAACATTTAAAAAAGTAAAAGTAAATCCAGACAGATAAGTGTTTCCGTTTGTGCACGCAGGCGCCATGTATTTGTATGTGTGTGTGTGGAATTAGCCCCTCGCCTCGTCTTAAACAGTAAAAACCTCCTCCCTCCCCACACCTCGCTTTTTAAGTTTCACAACTAACATACACAATGCAAACACTGTTTTAACGGGGAAAAAAAGAAATCTCTCTAATGATACTCAAGTGAGCACATACTAACGGAATCACTGCTGTAAAGTAAAAAATAACAAATGAACCAGCACCTTACCTTTGAAAAGAATCGCGACAGAGTTGAGTTTTCTGTGTAAATAAATTTGTGTGTGCAGCCGGGAAGAGTGTGTGTGTGTGTGTGTGTGTGTGTGTGTGTGTGTGTGTGTGTGTGTGTGTGTGTGTGTCAGTGTCAAATTACGCACGCGTACACACATAAAGTACACATGAGTAAAGTGTGTGTGTGTGTGGGGCACAGTGTCAAATTACGTGCGCGCACACAGAAGAGAGAGGGAGATGTTGATATACCAGTAAGAGACGATTACTAAGACGCAGCAGGGGAGACGATTACCCATAATTCCCACAGTGCAAGAGAGAGAAAAATCATTGGCTCAGTTGTGATCACTTGCCGTTCGGTGTCAAAATAAGAGTCGCATGCGTGATACATGATACTCGGCGCTCGTAAACTAATACTTGCTCGGTTTCCGATTAAAATTTTATTAAAAATCTTTGCTCGGTTTGCGGTCACTCGTAAACCACGTTACTCACAATCCGAGGTTCCACTGTAACTGGTTTATGGTTTATTAATGCACTGTTTTCTAAAGCTGTATAACATAAAAGTCTGGAATTTTTTTCTTAGGGTTTACGTGGTGTCAAAGGTCAGAAAGGAGAACCACGATTTGTTCCTACTGTCACGGTAACTCTACACCTTTCGGGACATCAAATTTTACTGATGGTCTATTCATGTAACAGTTTATTAAGCTTAAGATGTGAACATTGTGTTTGTAATTTTTTGTAATCAAAAACCAGTGAGATGCACACATACAGTACAAACACACAATAAACATAGACGCTGTCGCTACAGCTGAAGATAACATCATATTGCTCTAAAGAGCTCCAAGCTATTGTATTACTGTAGCTGCCTGACATGGTGACTGTCCTTTCCGCAAGTGAACAAACAGTGCTTTTGTAAAGCTGCTTTATGGGAATATATTTAATTACCCTAGAGCATACAAATCCAGAGTATAATAAAAAATCCACTTCAACTTTGTTCTGTTTTATATTTATAACTGACAATATCTATCTTAATGTATCATTATTTCTGTTTTTCTGTTTCTCTTTATCGCTTTAGGTCACTGGTCCTGTTGGTCAACGTGTAAGATTTTGATTATTTATGCTGACATTTAATACAAATACAAATTGTCCATATACATTTTAATACTATACTCCATTAAAAATAAGAGGATTGCAGAAAGTACTGTAGAAGGTAGCAAGGTAACTCAACACCTTGTAGCCAAGTAAGCATAACTTATCTTTCCCTTACATGCAGTATAATAATTTTACATGTCAACCACTCATATGGTAGTACTTAATTTACTGCACAGAAAGG
The DNA here is from genome assembly GCA_011419295.1 of Clarias macrocephalus. Classification (NCBI taxonomy): domain Eukaryota; kingdom Metazoa; phylum Chordata; class Actinopteri; order Siluriformes; family Clariidae; genus Clarias; species Clarias macrocephalus. The sequence continues at coordinate 27,271 of JAAGKR010001274.1, forward strand.
AACCTGAATATCAACGCATAATGCAAGAACATAAAGCACAATAAACAAAGTGCGAGTCACTCTCCTTTGGGCCAAGCTAACTATTCACATCTGTTCAACATGATTTCCCCTTTAGGGTTATCCCGGTCCAGTTGGCCTCCCGGGTCCCATTGGCCCCATCGGTCTACCTGGTTTCCCTGTAGGTATCCTACTTGGAATAGTGTATTGGTTATGTACATTGTGTGATCATTCTAGCACAGAAAAAAGTTCCATGTAATAATATCTACCAACATATAATTTTTTTACCTCTCCCTTTAGGGCCGTCCTGGTCCTCCAGGTCCACCTGGGCCAGATGTAAGTTACAGAATAGTACCACAAGGTTTGAATGAAGGAAGATGAGGGCTCATCTAATTTAGCGAAACCAGACATTTTTATTTAAATCATTTGCTTGGATAGTGTGTAATTTTCCTACTTTTACATTGTCTAAGTAGCTTTACAAAAGATTGCTTGTATAAATTCAGGTTAATTAATTGAGATATTGTTTGAAGCAAACAACATATTTAAGTATTACAGAATATATGTGATTCATATTATAAACATAGGTGACATATGACACGTGATTGCATTGTTTTGTTTGTAATAAATGTGACTCTCTCTAGGTATTCATGAATGTTAGACTTGGTTGTGGCCTTTAAAACAGGTCGAGCCACAGAATTGTTAACATTTCTTCTTTATTTTCTAGGGAAACGCTGGTCAGGGTTATGAAGGAGAGAGAGGAGAGAAGGTATTTTATTTGTTCCACTGTTAATTCATTCACAAACAAAAAAAGGGCAAAAATGGCATGTAAAACCACTGTCTTTCTGTATTTCTTAAATTAAATACACGTTTCACAGTCATATGATATATATGTGTGTTGCAGACAGATAGATAGATAGATAGATAGATAGATAGATAGATAGATAGATAGATAGATCAGTGTAATTGTTTGCTGAAAATAGATGCCGATATTACAGATAATCTGCAGTGCTGTGCAAAATCTTAAGCCCTCATTTCTTCATAATAAATGAAATTTAATGCTGTAGATTAAATGAAAGAAATTGGAACAAATGTTTAACCTAAAGAAAGTACCTAAAGATGCAATTTAAAATTTGGTTGTTTATGTAACAATCTCAGCAGCAACCTCATTTTCCCTCTCATCTGTTCCAACCACTCAACATTCACTGGCCTGATCGTCTGTCATCCTCTGCACCCGTTTCCCACTGGTTCATGCCTTAAGATGTTTTTTATGCTTGATTGATTCATAGGACACTGGATAGATAGGTCAACATTCCTGTGAAATAGGTCAGAACTGAAAATTAGAGGCAAAAACTTGCCAAAAATGAGCACAAAAAAAATTCTTTAGGAAGGCTGGAAAACTATTCATCAAGACTACATTAAAATAAATATTTATTGGGCAAGAATGCCTAGCTCTGCAGAAGCAAAATATGAAGAAATTAGGAAACTTTTGCCCAGTACAGTATACTAGATATTCAGATTTGACAACTAAGTGCAGCAGGCAGATAGTTAGGTCTTGGCCTTGGTTATGTCATGCAAAAAATGTTATAAATAAGCTCTGAAACAGAACCTGATTACAATAGCTGATTGTATACAACTATTATCAAACTTGATGTTGATCAAACTACCATGCCATTTCTGTGGTATTGCAATGGTACTTTTTTTGTAAGGGTGATGTTGTATTGCGATCTGTCCCCTAAATGCTTAAATAGGGTTGTTAGTTACTTGTGATCTATTTAACAACATCTCCATGATATTCCTCATACTCACTTATTTACATCTCTTGCATGCTAGAATGGAGCCATTTCACTTCTGAACTGCTTTCACCATACACTAATCCAGCTTTAGTTTGCAAATCTCTTATCTAAATCATGTTCTCATCTATAAGAAACTATATCAATATGTTTGATGTTATCTTAACAAAGGTAAGAGTACAGTATAAGTACGTTTCACTTTTTTGTGAATGCCATCTGAAGTTATGTAATGACTACAGTTGGTTCACTGATGTAATGTGTAATGTGTGTACTGTAGATGGCACAGACAGTCATCAATATCGCTATTTTAATGGGTTTGCTTTAAGCTTGTGGTTGAAAGCAGGTCATGGATTAATGCACACTAACATTTATGACACTTCTAATCCTTGTTGCCTACTAATTATAGGTAAGTGTGTTGATTAACATCAGAATTAAATGTTTGGGAATCATCAATCAAACTCTTTACTGTCTTCCATGTAATGCATGCAGTGAATCTTTATATCTTTATTTGTTCCACTTGTATGCCAGTTCAGAGATTCCATAACAACATGGTATTCAGCAAGGTTTAAAAAAATTTTTTTATATATATATATATATATATATTTTTTTTTTTTTTTTTTTGTTTTAAATGGAATCCTTGAGCTGCCATATTGGTTGCTATTTTTGCCACTGACATAGGCATGAGTGCAGCACAGTCTTAATCTACAGGAAAGTTGTGTTTCTGAGTTCATCAACATCAGCATGTTTCATTTCACACCTTCGTACAAAACCTCGCTGTGCTGGTTCTGGATTCACCTGCTCCCACTCCTTGTGTGACTTCCTTTTCCTTTCAAACTATTTAACAAATGTTTTGGCCATGTGGCAGTCAAAGTTTCTTACTCTATGGTTTAATATAAGAGTGAAAACTAACCATCTTTGGACAAAACCTTATAATTTTAAGAATGCATTACTCCACTAAAAATCTATCAAGTTGTCTATCAAGAGTACACTAGGTTTAATTGATTTATTTTTGTCTTAAACTGTGGTGTTGGATCGACAGGACACACACACACACACACACACACACACACACACACACACACACACACACACACACACACACACACACACACACACAGAAAACAGTAAATTCAGTATCATACTAATGATGTAAACAGCTTACATTTAGAAAGAGCCCTCCAATTTCTTTTTTTTTCTATTGATTGCTTGATTTATTTTATTTAACACTCCTTCTTCCTAGAGCCATTTTATCATAATGTTTTTTCCAATCAATTTCATTCTCTCTCTCTCTCTCTCTCTCTCTCTCTCTCTCTCTCTCCCTGTATCCTCTGTCTTTTCAATAGCTTTTGTTTAATTTTAACATTTTCTCTCACTCAGTTTTACTTACTCTTAGTATTTATTCAATTCAATTTTATTTGTATTTCAACAATTGTTATTGTCACAAAGCCATGTACGGAAAAAGTATAGACTATAAATAGTTTGTCCCTGATAACAGTCCGAGGGCAACGGTGGCTCCCTGAGGAAACCAGACCCAACAGGGAACCCATCCTCATTTGGGTAACATTTCAGATAGTCTGACCATAAATCAGTCCCTGGTATATCTGTGTTCTATGAGGTTGAAAGTTCAATATCACACAGTTTATCTCTTACACCATTTCTTCCTGTAGGTTTCACTTTCATTCTTTTTTTCTCTCTCTTCACCTTCTTCCTTACACACTCTCAGGCGCTAATGTGTAATCTGTGTGTGTTGTGGATCTCAGGGTGATGCAGGTCAGCCAGGACTAAGGGGTGCCCCAGCTGCTTTGTTAGTCTCACCAGCTATAAGCACAATCAGCAAAGGAGAAAAGGTAACACAGAGGGGAGCAGTGATGCCAGCCCAGGGAGGGGCTCTGTCAGGGTGAGAGTGATGCATGATGGGAGAACAGAAGGCCAGAGCGATAACTGAATCTTTATAAAAACATTTTCGAGTGGCAGCCTCCTGCTGTGGCTACTGATCAATGATTGGCTGTAGATTAATATTAACATAATGGACACAGTTTAAGAACAGTTCATCAGTTAAAGTCTCTGTTACTCTTCTTTTCTCCCCGAAACTCCCTCTCACTCTGACCTCCCCACCACCCCACCAGGGGTCACAGGTTTTAAAAATCTACCTCATACCCACATCCCTCAAACCATCACCACAAACCCAACTCGCCCCGTCGTCTCCGCCTCCGCGCAGCCATCCTTCCATACTCCAGTCCTGTATAAAAATGTTCTCTTCCTTGGTTACCGTATCCAGGGAGACGTGGGCCTGCCCGGTGACCCAGGCCGCCCACTGGTCAATGGAGTTGTGGAGTTTGTTGGAGTTTCAAAAGGATACAAAGGAACTCAGGTTTGTGCGAAGGTGCTGCACAGACAGATCAAGTGGACAAGGATGTGGTCGAGCCAAAGAACAGTCTCTTCAAACAGTCTAGTCTACTTCTGCAATCATTTCAACTCATCAATCATCACTTTGGATCCCGCCGATGCTCGTGTTAAAAATTTTTTCATATTGGTTTCTGTTCTTGCATTAGTTATAAGGCTAACTGTTTAATCAGTTCTGATGTAAATTTGAAGATGGTGTTGGAATTATAATCATCTGACATGTTTATACATGCTTAACCGTGTTAATCTTGTTCAGCTGAATTTTTCACTTGTAAAAAATCATGACACAATTTAACACATTTCTTAGTAAACAGTTTAAAGGTTCTGAGAATACATGTTTTAGTATTAGTATATGGGCTGTTCACTGTATTTGTAGACTTAAAGTACTCTCCAGTCCCTCCTCACTACTTATCTCTTTATCTGTTGATCAGGGTGATATTGGCGATCGTGGTGATCAAGGACATACAGGACCGCGAGGACCCCCAGTAAGTCACCAGTAACAGTCCATGTTTTTTTTGTTTGTTTGTTTGTTTGTTTTTTGAACCTGTGATGTCGTCTGACTATGATTTCTTTCCTGTTTCTAATTTTTTAAGCATACAGAATTCACAATTTACAATATGTGTAACACGAAATTATTGATAATATGCATTATGTAAGTTTTATTTACTGTTTAATAAATTTTGCACTCATCTGGGAACCTCAGTGGCTGGTTTATTAAAAAAAAAAACATTTGGTGCTATTGACAACATGCCACATCCTTTACACCAAACCTCTAATTCTCCTCTTGTCTAGGGACCATATGGCTACAGGGGTGAAACTGGAGAGAAGGGAATTCCTGGATTACCCGGTCTAAGGGTATGTTTTGTTCTGGTGTCAAAAGTTTGGACACATCTTTTAATCACATGGTTTTCCTGATCTCTATTTCTGTCTACATTGTAAAATAATGCTGAAGGCATCCAAACTATACAATAACTCCTTTGATTATAAAGCTTTCAAAATGGCTTTAATCTGAGGTGCTGTATATTGGTGATTTCTGAGGTTGGTAACTCTAAATGAACTCCTCTGCAGCAGAGGTACTATAAGTTTTGATCATGCCTTTCTGGGATGGTCTTAATGAGAGCCAGTTTTATCATGGTCCTTGATGGGTTTTATTAATGCACTTGACAGTGCTGCACTTGCAAGAACTATTCCAGAACAGCTGATCTTAAAATAACAACTCACTCTTGTTATTATTGTTACTTAACTATTTAATTCCACATGTGTTATTTCTTTGTTTGGAAATCTCCAGTAATGTTCTAGAATGTAGAAAAAATGTATCCAAACTTACTGGTACTGTATGTCTTACCTGGGGCAAGGGTAGCTAGGGGGTTAAGGTGTTGGACTGCTGATCAGAAGGTGGCCAGTTTGAGTCCCAACACCGCCGAGCTGCCACTGTTGGACACTTGAGCAAGGTCCTTCACCCCCAAGTCCTCAGATACAGTTGTGCCTTAGCTGGCAACCCAACCTTGTAAGTAACTGCCACAGAAACTACGATATATCTCCTGGGTGGGAATTATCCATCACCCGATGGGCGGAATGGTCATGTAGTGTGGCCTCCAGTGTCGAGGTCTGATTCTTGCCTCTGGTCTGTGTGCATGGAGATTACATACTGTATTCTCCCTGTGCTTGGTGGGTTTCCTTCAAGTACTCCAGTTTCTTCACCAAAGTCCAAAGGCATGCAGATTAGGCTAAATTGCGTTCCCAAGTTGTCCATATGGTGTGTGGTTTATATGTGTGTTTGTGTTCTGCAATAAATTGGCACCCTGTCCAGGGTGTACCCGACCTCTTGCAAAAAAGTCTGCAAGGACAGGCTCCAAGCCTTCCACAGCCCATACAGGAAAAGCGGTATAGAAGATAAATAAATAAATGAATGAATAAATATATAACAATTCCTGATGTCTGATATTTTAAATTGTGGGTGAATGCAATGTTGGTTACATTTTTACTGTCAGCTTTATTATTTGATTTTGTAGGGTCCTCCTGGTTTTAATGGACCACTTGGAGAAGATGGCCAAAAGGTTAGGTTAACGATAAAAATGCATACACCTCATCCGTGCCATTGCCTTGTACTGTTGGAATGTAATTGTCACAATTTTTATTATAGGGGCATCGCGGGAACCCTGGTCTCTATGGATTACCAGGCCATCCAGGCCCAAAAGTAAGTATGAACGAAGGCGTAATTGAGGTTAAATGGAGATAAAACCTACAAACGTTAATCTTTTCATGACTCAAAGTCTTTTTTGGGGAGGACAAATTTTCATTGTTTGTACAGTTCATAATGTTTAAATAAGCAGTGTATGAATTGAGACAACATTTGCATACTTGGTTGTGCAGATGCTACTTATGTGTGACATGCTGAGGTTAAAGACCTCCCTTTGGTCATTTCTTTATAGGGTTATAGAGGAGAACCAGGACCACTAGGGGAAACTATCTATATCGATAACCAAGATTTAGTAGAACAAGGTAATGTCTACTTCTTACTAGCGTTCTGGTTTATTCATTAACACTCAGACTCACTCATACCGTTGATATTAAGGCATCTATCTTATGTTTTCGTACAGGTTCACCAGGTGATCCTGGTTTTGATGGCCCTCCAGGCCCGGTTGGAGATACAGGTTTACCAGGACTTCCTGGACTGCCAGGTCACCCTGGAGCATCATCCTTCGAACAAGGTAACAGTGATACACAACAATGCCTTGTCCATACTGTAGATGCCACAATTAAACTAAACATGGAGGTCCATTTATCATTTACGCCTTTCATTTCATGCTGTTGTACTTACTGTAAATTTCTGTCTTCCTGCAGGTATTATAGGCCATCCTGGGTTTCCTGGGTCTATTGGTGTTAAGGGAGAAAAGGGAGATGCAGGTCTTCCAAGCTTCAGTCCTGATGGTTTGCCTGGAAACAGAGGTCCAACTGGACCTCCAGGTCCACCTGGACCTCGAGGAATAACTCAAAGACGTAAGTTTTTTTTTTTTTCAGTGACTTGTTTGACCAATTTGATTCTTTTCTGCTAGTTTTTGTGTAAGCAGCCTTTGGTAAATCCTATGTCAGCTATAAAGTTTTATCTGCTTAATTTTTAATGTGTTGAGGTGTGTCTTATTGATGGGGGATGCATTATAGCTTATGAAATTATTAAATAATGCTATGCATATTCCATGCGTCTTAAATTAATTATGAATAATTCTGTAAATGTTCATATTGGGTGTGTTGTTTTAGTGCACAAGTGTGGTTGATGGTCTTTGCTATGAAGAAAAATGTTATCATTTTAGGTGTGAAAATGACAATAATATTTCACTCAGTTTTTTCCCTATTGGTGAAGCCTGTACTTGTTCATTACTCATTATGGCCAAAAAAGTATATAAATGATCAATTATAAAATAAATAGATGATTTTGCTCCTGAAACATGCCTTACATACAAAAGAAATAGAGAGGATACCTAGACCTGTGCAATTTATACAGGTAATATACTCATAGCCAGGGATTTATGTAGAGTTTGTCAAGAAATTAAGTATTTTGTCATAATTGCAATCCGTTATTTTTTTTATCAAATCCTGCAACCCTACTTGTAATAGTTTGCTATATTTTATATCATATACTGTACAGAAGGTTTCCATGTTTGATAGAATGGAAAGAGCTACTTTCATTGAACAGATCTACACAAATCTTGTTTTATGTGTTTACTTAACAACTATGGTGTAACTAACAAACCTTTTCAACATATAACTGAATAAAATAATGATTTGAAAGCCTTAATTTAATTCTGTACATGCATTTCACACAAAATACACAATGATAAGGCCATAAAGTTTAACACATGGGATAAGTTGTTATTTAACTAAATCAAATGATGTCCCATTGCCACTTGTCAGCTGTGTTTCCTGACAATGAGCCTGGACCACCAGGTGTAAAGGGACAAAGAGGTCAACTGGGAGAGAAGGGTGCTAAAGGAAGCAGGGGTAAGGAATTACGTAATTAAGTCCACAGATTCTTGTTCATAGATTCAGATTCACAGAGGCTTGGTGAAGTCTGATGTCCTGGATATTTAAATTGTGGGTCGTCCCCTTTTTGTAGGTGACCTTGGAAGTTGTAATTGCCAAGGTGAAGAACATTCTGGCAGCGAGGGCCCTCAAGGATTTCCAGGGAGCCCGGGTTTCCTAGGGCTAAATGGGCGGAAAGGAGAAGTTGGTGACCCAGGACCTCCAGGATACAATGGGCCACAGGGACCTAATGTAAGTGACAGGCACCAATAAGTAATATTAAGTTTTAATGCATACTCTTGGTATGCAAATCATAACTCAAAGTCAAATAAGAAAAAGTATGCTGTAAATGTGAGCTGCTCTATAGACTTGCTACCATTTGTTCCTAATGTTGCACCCAACATTGCTTTGTTTCAAGGGACGGGTTGGAGAACCTGGCTTTACTGGGTATAAAGGAGAGAAAGGAAACCCTTATTATGTAATGAGACGTGGACTGAAGGGTGGCATGGGCCAACAAGGGCTTGCTGGTCCTACAGGTGACATGGGCCAACCGGGAAGAAGTGGATCCCCTGGTTTACCTGGACCACCAGGAAAAGATGTAAGTAGATATTATGGCAACAAGTCAGGCATCCAAATAGCTCTAAAATAATTTGCATGCTCTAACAAAAATACATAAAATTATAATTAAAATTATTAATACTTCTTGCCAGTTAAATACAAAAGTAACAAGCAAAATAAATGCTGTGTGTCAGAATATTTATACGTACCCTTGCTGTCTTCCTTTGCAGGCAGATGATGGGAAGGTGAATGGAGACAAAGGCTTTCCTGGAGCTCCTGGACGGAAGGGCTACCCTGGGGCACCTGGTGAACCAGGCATTGGCTACCCAGGCATGGCTGGTGTTAAAGGGTTTCCAGGTGATCCTGGTTTCCGTGGGCCTCCAGGGCAGCCTGGACCTCCAGGACCACCAGGTAAGTTCTAGATAAACCAGATGGATGGATTTGCCCACAAAGTGAACAGAAAACGCATGTTTTTGTATCCTTGAGAATCTGAATACAGATACATGTATACACTATTCACCAGTCAAAAGTTTGGATTTAATTTCTACATTCTAGATTTACTTGAAATTCGATTCATTATTTTTTCAAAACATTGACAACAGTCAGTTGTTATTTTAAGACATGAAGGTCAGCTGTTCTATAGTTCTTGCAAGAACAGAATTATCGAGTGTATTTGCAAAAACCATCAAGCACCATGATGAAACCGGCTCTCATGAAGAACATCCCAGGAAAGCAAGACCAAAACTTACCTCTGCTGCAGAAACGTTCATTTTGAGTTACCGGCCTCAGAAATAATCAATTAACATCACCCCAGATTAGAGCCGTTATTACGGATTTACAGAGCATAAGTAGTAGACACATCTCAATATCAACTGTGCAAAGGAGATTATTGTATATTTTGGCACCTTCAGCATTGTCTTATTGTATAAGAAATAAAAATCAGGAAACACAATGGAATTAGAAGATTTTAACTGGTAGTGTATACATATGATAAAGTCATATACATACAGTACTGTGTTAAAAGTTTCATTTATCATGTCTGGATTATTATGTACAAAACCATTGACTATTTCCAAACATAAATTTATAAGTAAATAACATTACAGAAGAACAGTTGCAACATATGTCACATATTTTCAGATGGGTTTTTGCAGGAAAATAGAAAATAACAAGTGTGACAAAGTTACCAGAACAACTCTTTTACTTATAAAACTGCACAAATCTGTATCTACTTTTTTTACATGCTCCCAAGACGTTTCCACAGTACTGTAAGTAAAATAACTGTTAGGTTTTACTGAGTGTGCTGGAGAGTATGAGTTCATATGGTAACTTTGTCACATTTGCTCCTTTCTATTTTCATTCAAAACACGGAAGTCTACATTGGATTTTTTGTTTCCGTCTGAAAATCGGTCCGTCGTGTTGCTTTATTTACAAGCATGCAAATGAGACCAGTAGGCATGTTAATTTAATCAGTTTTTCTTTGGCATATTCCAAAAGATCACAAAGTTACATTATAGGGCCAAAGGTTTATGTACATCTCATCATGACACCTTGATGTGCTTGCTGAATATCCCATTCCAGAGTTAGTCCCCTTTTGCTGTTATAATAACCTCTGTTATTCTTTGTAATGTGGCTGTGAAGATTGGTGTCTATTCAGCTATGAACACATTAGTGAGGTCAGGCATAGATGTGGTGTTCAGTGAGGTTGCGTTCAGGGCTCTGTGCTTGACACTTGACACTGTGCATCCTTATTCCACTCCAAACCATGTCTTCATACAGTAGACCTCACCTTGTGTACAGGGTCACTAAAATGATGTAACTGATTTGGGTACTACCTCCTACTTTTAGTCTTACCAACATCCGAGTTACGAATTTCCGCAGATATAAACAGACCGTGGTTCTACAAACATTCGTACATGCGAACAAATAACGGGAGTAGCTCACGTGTATTGTACAAAAAATTGACAATGTCGTGTACCAGATACAATAATTACATTTATATACAATATTTTCAGTGTGTAAGTGAATGTATAAAATTCCACAAGTCTGATATATTGTTTGGGGTTGTGGGAGAAATAAATCGGCCTCACAAGTTTTAATGAATCAGTCTGAAAGCATGATGATAGAAAATGGCCGTCCTGTAAAGCTCTCCTGATGGTAAATAATCCTAATTTCGGAAAATCCTCAACAAAACAGTTATCAGTCTTATCCAGTGGAAAACAGGTCTGAGACAAAATGGCATCAAGTAGTGAAAGTGGATTACATGCTTTACGTTGTATATTCGTGTCAAAGGTGTATAAGATTCGCTTTGTTGGACTTAAGAACAAATCTGACTTGCGAACGTGCTCCCAGAATAGAACTCATTTGTAAATCAGAGACTTACTGTACCAGCATAACTGTGAAGGTAACAAGGTAAATTTCAAGTTGGCAAATCTAGTTCCTCTCTAGTTCTGTGCACCTATACAGATAACTCAAAAAAACTCGAAATTCATTACACACTGTACAAGTACACAAATGTAGATTCTGTTTTGATTTACATGTGTACGTACAAATTTCTTTTTTCACTCTGCTTGTGCTAACATACTGTATTTTCCTACTTAATGGTTGATTCATTCTCTTTGAAATTGAGCATTTTGGGGAACTAGCCTCAAGAAAAATAACCTGTATCTTTCAACTAAAATTCCCTTACACATTCCGTCTCTTTCTGAATTGGAAGTGTGCAAAAATGAGACTTTGCTATGCTTTAACAGAACATGCCTGGTCTACTTGAATTAATTTGTTTTATTTTCCTGGCTAATGATGTCATTTTCTTCATGCTTTTGCCTTAAATGATTTAATGATGCTCCCTGAATGAACTGATTGATGGACTGATTTACTGACCGCATCTCTTGCCATTTCTCTTCACTTTGCATGTTGTCTGACTAGGTGACAGCTGTGGGCAGGCGAGGCTTAATGAAGCCTCTTTCCCAAAGGGAGGTGAGGAGCCCAGAGCTGTAGCCAGTAGAAGGTTGTTCAGGTTGAATGGAACAGATATCAAAGGCTTGGCCTTCGTTGGCATCATTCATTTTAAAATATGCTTAAGGTGTCTGCTCCAATCATCTCTTGTCCTATATTGGTGTGGTGTCCAGTGGAATAGTGGGGGCACCTGTTGGATATTCTGGAGTAAGCTGGAGCCACAGCCAGTGGTCAGGAAGTACATACAATTGGTGGAGTAAAGAAAAGTAAAAGTCAGGGTATATCAGAGCATGAATAATACTGTAGGTTTTTTACACTGCCTGCTATGCTTGACTTGATATGTTTGCTCTGCCATCCCTCACCGCTTTGTGTCTTCAGCTTACACCAGTGCATACAACAAGTGCACACAATGGCAGTGCATTGATTCTTATTCCTAACAAATCCAATCAGCTAACAAGTCCTGGTGCATGTGATCAACCCTGATACGCTGTACATTGCAGAGTGTATATTAAGATTGCAGATGCCTTATTATCTCACGTTATTTCAACAAAATAGATAATACTTAATTAATTTTGACTTATGAAATAAGTAATAATATATGATATATCAGAAATTGTTGAATGTATCAGTTCAAATATTTATATGGAAAATGAGTTGAGAATTACCTAAACAAGAATTAAATACAGAATAAAATTACTTATTTAATCAGAAGATCATTTTTATCTTTTGCTTGAATGATAACTAAATAGTTATACTATAATATTTTTGAGGATCATAAATTAGATTAAATTTCAGCAATATTTTATATCCTATCCGAACCATGTTTTTGAAAAGGATTTACAAATAATGATTTTCTTCTATATTATTTTCCTTTGTTTTTACCAAAGGTAACACAAATTCATTCCCTTACATTTCTGTTTTAAAAAGTTGGTTTAGAAATATGTTGTTGCCCAGTGTTGTGGATTTGAGCATGTAAATGATGATTGGATGAATCTCCACAGGACAGTCACTGCCCTGCATAATTACGGGAGAACCCGGGGAGAAAGGTGCACGTGGAATGCGTGGACCTGATGGTAATTATTTCCCTCCTGCATTGCAATTGATCCTGAAGATAAAGAAAAAAGCTTGGATTGTAAATAGGTGCTGTCATATCTAGTTTTTATAAGTAAACATGTGTCTGGTTAGGACCAAAAGGACAGCCGGGTCCACCAGGACAAAGTGGAAGGCCAGGTTATGATGGGCCAAAAGGTGAGAGAGGAGATCCAGGGAGCGGAGGTCAACCCGGAGCCCAAGGTATGATCTCAGTCAACATTTAGAAGTTAGGACATGAAAGGAACTGTGTAATACATCTCAGTACTCTTTAGGCTAAAACACAAATGCATCGATATTTTCGCAAAAGATGTAATAAAAATTAACAACTTGTGACAAATGTCATAATTATATGTACACAGACATGTAATATTCCAGCTTACAAATGACATTTTCTGAAGAAGAATATTTCTTGTATTTCTATTCATATTTCATATATTTTTGGCAGTGGTGCTAATGGAACAGTTTTCTTAATTTTAATGTCTATTTATCAAATCTACAGTAATAACCTTGGTTTAGTAAAGCACTGAAATTCATTGTTTAGCATGAGTTGTTTCAGTGGTGGATATGGTGGAAATGATGCACGCTAGTTTTGAGCTAGTTTTGGTGGCTTTGTGGTTAAGGTTTATAAATGACAAAACGTATGATTAATTATTTGAACACAATGGATTTTACAGGCTTCTCCGGACCAAGAGGAGATCCAGGTTTACCAGGTACAACACATAACGGTCTTCCAGGTGCTCCAGGAAAAGATGGCCGTCCGGGCTTGCAAGGAGCAAAAGGAGAACGTGGTGAAATTTTAGGGGCCACTCCAGGAATACGCGGTCCTCCAGGACAAGCAGGCGCACCTGGAGACAAGGGCCAACCAGGCACTCCCGGATTATCGGGTGCAGTTGGTAGGTTTTTATGACCTCATCTCAGAATTACTATTGTTTAAGCTTCAATACTGCAAATATAAATAACATTTTCTCTTATAGGTTTTGATGGACGTAGTGGTAACCCAGGTGCAAAGGGTGTGCGTGGTCCAGGTGGTTTACAGGGACGTCCAGGGCAGCCAGGTCCACGGGGTGTGAGCCATTCTGATATCAGAGGACCTCGAGGTCCACCTGGTAGTCCTGGATTCCCTGGACCTGCAGGTAATAGCGAAATAAGCGATACAGTAAATGGTTTTTCTTTATTGTTTATTAAATTGCCCATCTGTAATGCTTGATGTTTCTTTTGTTGTTGAGCAAACCAACTGCATTATATTAGAGAATACAATAATTCAGTCTACTCTCTGAAAGCATTTAAGTGAATGCATCTTTGTTTGCTGGTCTTGCACTATGGTAGATACTAAAAACAACGACAATCTTTGTCGAGCCAACCTGAAGAGGGGTTTATAAAAGAACAATTCAGAACAAGTATGGCAATGTAGGATAAAGTAAAGTAGTGTATCATAAGCTAACTGATGAAAAGTGAAATAAGAGAGACAGAACTATTAAGCACTTGTGTCCCAACACAGCTGGGATGTAATAATCATTATGTGATCTGACTCCTCTTCTCTTTGTCAATACATTCTCCCCTGGACTCTTTCCCACAATGCATCTCATTTCATTCCTCTATTATCTCAATATCCTCCCCCTTTCTGTTTTGTCTCTTTGTCTCTCATTATCTCCATCTTCCCATCCCTACCATTTGTGGTGTCAAGGCTGCAAAGGTGAGAGTTATCCACCCAGTACTTCTTTATAGATCTCACTTTAGCCTAACAGCTTATTCTTTTCTATAAGTTATTTATTTAACTTGCTCCAGAAATTAGAGTTTCTATGAATTTCCTAACCAAAGCACCTGGTAAAGGGGATTATGCTTTGCTGCTTTATTGAGCTTTTGGAGAGATATACTTTCCACTTTATATACCATTCCAGTTGACAATACCATCACCAAATATTTTTTGTTAATGATAATAAACATTAATGGCATTTATAATTCATTACACAAATCATTTATTTGTATCAAGGCAGTTTATTTTTGTTTAACTCTCAATTTGGGGGTGGTATAAATCATGTGCTTTAACCCTCATTTAAATGTGTGTGTACAGTACATACAGTACAGTATATACAGTATGTTCATAATGAGCACTTTTCACTAACGCAACCAAGCAGCACTAATGTAGCTAGACTCCAGCCATCTGCTATGCTGCCATAACCCTGATCTGCTTGTGTGGCATTAACATTAACATAACTGCAAAAGGAGCTTTAAAGAAATTTCTAGAATTCGATTTTTTTTTTCTGATATAATCTAATATTTTAAAATTTGTTACTGTATTATTTTATTATCTTTTCAGGTTTGTGTTAGTAGTTTTCATCACTGATGTACTACAGATAAATAACAGTGTATGGTTTAAACTTATTTTGTTGACTTATCGCTATATATTTATCGAGAATCTATCAGTGTAAGTACACAGTAGTGTTGTGTCATTGGAATTTGTTGTGACAGTCATCTGTCATCTTTAATGTTCTTCAAAAAAAGTTTAAACAGTTGACTGTTTACCAGTGTGTAACATCACCTTTTTTGTTAATTACACTTTTTTTCTAAGCATTTGGGCATTGAAGACACCAGTTTGTCAAGTTTAGTTAGTGGGATTTTCCCACATTTTTTCTATTATGCGAGTTCTTCGTTGCCATATTTTGCACTTCATAATGCACCATACATGGAGCAGGCAGGCCAGTCTATCACCTGTACCCTGTGTTTAGCAGCCATGCATGTATTATCTAAGCAGTTTGGCATTGTCCTGCTGGAAAATACAACAATGTCTCTGAAAGACTGCATTTTGGTTAGCAGCATATGTTGCTCCAAAAAGAATATATTTTTCTGCATCAATTGTGCTGTCACAGATATGCAGTTACCCATGCTAGGGCCATGGGCACCTTGGTGTTCAAATGAGATATCATTTGAATTAATGAATGTGGTGCTGAATGATGAATGGTGTCGGTAGGAGACAGGCAGTTTAAGTGGGATAGGTGTGTGCCATTAGCTCATGAAAATGTATTAATGTGACACAAAATCTGCTCAGTAATCGCTGGTTATGTCAGTGTTCTGCAATAGGATGTACAATTGCTATATGTAGTACAAAATACTGGAACCTTCACATACCACAAAAACACTTCAGATTCTTCATTCTTTATCTTCTTCTATCTTTCAGTTTCTGCTATTACTAACCTGAAAGTTTGCTGTTGCTATTCCAAATACAATATGAATTGAGTGGTGTTTGACCCCCATGTTGGTGGTCTCCTAGGTGGTCCAGGCTACAAGGGTACAAAAGGAGAACCAGGGCTCCAAGGCCTGGGTAGAAAGGGTTCTTCTGGGCGACCTGGAATTCCAGGACAACCAGGACAAAGGGGACGTCCTGGAGACAGTATTGCAGGACGTAATGGGCAATTAGGAAGGCCAGGAACAAAAGGTAAGGCAGTGTTTTTTTTCTTGCTAAAAATATAATTCTGATAGGGTGACAAGATTTATTCATTTCAGTCTTCATACAAAACTAAAAGTATTTTGCAAACAGTTTATCTCATTTCTTACTTTAAATTTTCCATCTCAAATTTTCCATCACCTTCATAAGTATTAGTGCTGTGTAATCCTTCCAGCCATCATATAGTACTATCCTGGATGACCACAGCCCTGCACATTTAGTGCTTTCTCAGCCCCTAGAACACCTGTTTTGATTAATTAACAGCATTTTCTTAATTGAAGTGGGAGTGCTAAGGCAGGGAAAGCACTAAAATATGCAGGGCAGTATATAAAATGACTCCTCTGACATGGATGTGTCCTAGGGGAGAAGGGATTCCCTGGATTAGTAGGATTCCCTGGATCACCTGGGCGTTTTGGAGTCGATGGACAACCAGGGGGTAAAGGTCAGTCTGGAAACCCGGGATTTGATGGCAACCTTGGATTAAATGGCCCGCGCGGTCTTAAAGGTATTATGAAGTCTTAATACGTACCAATTAACATTGTCGATGAGATATGATGGTTGTTGATTTTTATATTCTACCTGCATTTTGTAGGGGAGCGTGGAGAACCGGGCCCACCAGGACCTCCCGCTCCACCTCTTTCACTTCATCAGAAAGGGGACCGAGGTGCTCGTGGAGCTACTGGACTTCCTGGCTTTCCAGGCCCGAGAGGTACAGAAACAATCCTGTGGCTGCTGTCTCTCATCTACCCATGAACAGACAACTGTAGTTTAACGGAATAGGAAGCGTCATGTACTGTATATTACATTGTTTCATACCTGTGGTGGTCAAAGTTTAGCCTGA
Organism: Clarias macrocephalus; assembly: GCA_011419295.1. Taxonomy (NCBI): domain Eukaryota; kingdom Metazoa; phylum Chordata; class Actinopteri; order Siluriformes; family Clariidae; genus Clarias; species Clarias macrocephalus. The sequence goes on from JAAGKR010001274.1 coordinate 44,369, forward strand.
ACTTGATCTTAACAGAGCAGTTTCTTTTTTAGGCTAGAAATTGTACTCTGTCAGCAGTTATATGACATTAATTGTTTTTAAAACAGGTGATAAGGGAACCTCAGGTTTACCTGGTCAACGGGGCTTTCCTGGTCAGCCAGGATTTGCTGACCAAGCTAAAGGTCTACCTGGTGATCCAGGTTTCCATGGGCGCCCAGGTTCCTCAGGATTTGCAGGACCTAAAGGGACACCAGGGGTTATTGGTTTCCCTGGTCAGCCTGGACCTAGGGTAAGCCTCGTGTCTTAAAAACACTTTATAACACAGATTTATATAATCTTTGAAGATTATGTTCTGAAGATTACATTTCATCCCTTTTTCAGGGAGATGATGGAATTCCTGGTTCGTTTGGATCACCTGGTACTTCAGGATTTCCTGGTAACAAAGGTGAGTTCTTCTTTGCCTATAAACAAGTTAGTCCACTAGATCAAGCACCTTCAACATTTTAACATTTTTAAAATAATTATCATCCTATTATTTCTGTTCCAAAGGTGAGAAAGGAGACTCCAGTGGAGTACCTGGCCCCCCTGGGCGGAGGGGACTCGTGGGAGAGTCTGGATTCCCTGGTAAGTTTTCGATTACTATTTCTGTACAAGAAAATACTATAACGTTTGCTTGTAATTATTAGCTGTTTTATGCTAATTATTTCAATATAATTGAAGTAACCTTGTATTATATTATTAAAATGTAACATACAGGTACTGTATGGCTAGAGATCCTGATGGTTTCGGAATATAAACTCTTGTCCTAATATAATAAACATGTTTATAACCAGTTACTACCGCTATTAATGAACTTTACTGAACAATGTGTGAACATTATATAAAAGTCATCTTTTAAAAATAATGAGACTGTAATATAAAATGGATTTTTAATCTAATCTACAGTACTAGATTATGTAATACTGAAAAGTATTTTTTCTCTCTCTATGGTGTTTTTATGCACAGGTATCCCAGGCCGTGATGGTACTCAAGGTTCTCAGGGTTTTCCAGGAGGGTTTGGATATACTGGGCAGAAAGGTCTACCTGGAGATCCAGGAAGGACAGGGCCAGGAGGTATTTTTCACACACATCTTCTATTATTTGGTTATTATTTTAAGTTAGTGCTTTTTTAAACTTGTATTGCACATCATGTGCCTTCTGTCAGGTCCACCTGGGTCCCAGGGCAGTAGAGGTCTCCCTGGCTTTCCAGGTCAGAGAGCACAGGATGGTGAATCAGGTTTCCCTGGAACTCCAGGTCGACCAGGAGAGAAAGGTCAGTCGATCAAAGAACATTGTTTTCTTCTACACTTACAGCCAAGATGTCTTCCTTGCATGTCATGTTTTGCTTTAGATGTGTCTTTATGGAAGTTATGTACAGTATATATTTGCCACCAACCATATATTTAGAAACTGGTTAGGTTTTGAATCACATAACCAGCAAAATATTAAAACTCCAGAAGAATTCCTTGGTATTGTGCCTGAACTTTTGCATGTTTACATAACCACTTTACAGGTATTGAATAATTTTTTAAAGTATGTTTAATATCACATCTTTCCTAATTCCCTTATAGGTTTATCTGGGTCCCCTGGTTTAGATGGACTCAATGGACTTTCAGGGCCCAAAGGTCAACCAGGCATACCTGGTAAGAGCATCTACAGCTGTTGATAGTTCCTGCATTTCAAATTAGTCCATAAACAGTCAGCAAACCAGCCTTTTGTAGTCCATCTACAAAACTCAAAGTAATGTAATTAAATCTGTCAACAGGTGTAGTAGAAGGCGGTCAGACTGGAGACCCTGGTTTAAACGGTCTAAAGGGTGAGAGAGGCTCATCATTGCCCGGACCACCAGGATTTCATGGATTAAAGGGAGCCAGAGGAGACATTGGTAAGAAAATCATATACCTTATAAACAGCTCTAAACACAGTCACAAAGTTTATTCAGCAAGCTAGGCAGCACTAAGCCATGATTCAAGCAAATACAAATTTAAAAACATACCTGCTCTGTTTCAGTACTGTATATAGTGGTATTTGCTTAATGATAATATTCTTGCTGTTTTTGTTAGGTTACCCTGGACAGCCAGGCTTTCCAGGTCCTCCAGGTCCTCGTGGAGGACCAGCCATTTCTGCTGACGTCCGTGGTCCTCCAGGTGATGCTGGTCTTCCTGGACTAGATGGTGAAAGAGGTAAGCCTGCTTTTAAATGACTGTCCAGTTAAGTATAATAATTTCTTCACATGAAGAAAAAAATCAGAGATGGCAAAGATTCAGATTTTTTTTAAGACACTCCTTAAATTACATTGCGTTAACTTCTTGTTTTCAGTAAAACTAATCTTTCACTGAACCAGCCAATTGAGGATCCTTTTAAAAAAAAATTCTTTGATAGGTCTTCCTGGCCCCATTGGTCCTCGTGGTCCAGCTGGGCCTGGAACAGACCAGGGTGACAGAGGAGATCCTGGATTTCCTGGATTACCTGGAATCCCTGGGAAACGTGGTGAACCCGGATTTCCAGGAGGACGTGGGCCACCTGGCAACCCAGGATTCAAAGGTGCTGATATAAAAGAGTATAACATTGCACATCAAGGCACTGAACAATTAGCTTCATAAATCACTGTACATTTTTTATATTTTGGTGTATCGAATTGAGGCGGTCTGGTGGGTAGCACTGTTGCCTTGTATTAGAATCTCACCACCAGATTTTTATGTGCTTGACAGGCATCCTCTGGGTATTCTGGTTTCCTCCCACACTGTAAAGATCATATGTTATATGTTGACTGGCATTTCCAAATTGCGCTCAGTATATGAATGAATGTGTGCTTATGCCTTGCAATGGGTTGGCACCCCCATCCAGGGTCTATCCCACCTTGAGCCCTAACTTTCCTGGGAAGTCATGGCATTTTTGGTAAGTTTAACCTAATATCACAAAGATTGCCTTTCTCTGTCTCCTTCAGGAAAGAGAGGAGACCCTGGAAACAGTGGACTACCAGGACGGCCAGGCTTTCCTGGAGATCAGGGAGGCTATGGTAAAAAAGGAGCAAAAGGAACGATGGGTCAGTAAATTTACCCCAATTATCTTAAATCCAGTCAGTATATCTTACATGTACTTCTTTGAAGTCAAGCCATTTCTTAAATACATGTCATTTCATGAAATCTTTGTCTTTTTCAGGTAATGTTGGTAGGAAAGGACTTCCAGGGATTGTTGTCCCACCCAAAATAGAGAACTTGCCAACTGGAAGTCCTGGTCCACAAGGAGAACCTGGCCTTATTGGCTATAAAGGTTCACAAGGCCGACCTGGCTTCCCTGGTCGTCAAGGTAAACTGCATAAACATAATTTATGTTAATCATTTATTCTTTACATATTATACAAATAATGTTGATAACTTATGGTCCAGCATCAGTAAATTAAAAAATATATAAAAAACGAATTGGTCTATGACGAAAAAGGCATTCCCTGTGTCTTTGTCAGGTGGATTTTTGTTTTTAAACAAAATAATATACCTTTATAGTTTACAGCTATAGAGTTTACAGCTGTAATTATAGCTTTATTGTTTATTAGGTTTACCGTAGTGCACATATACTGGATTTGTCCTTCTTGTTAAAACCTGTAGGCCCAAAAGGAAAGATTGGATCAATAGGCAAACCTGGGCGCATTGGTCCAGCTGGACATTCTGGCCCCACTGGAGACCCTGGATTTCCAGGATATCAAGGACAAGTTGGTGACATAGGTGAGTTGAATATATTTGAGTAACTAATCCAGAGAGCAGTTAGTGAAAAAAAGGATTATGTTTGAGCAAGAACAGTGTTTGGGGGCCTTTAAGACCCGCTCGAGGTTCAGGTGATCTGATATATTTATTGAGGCAGGAAAAGACCTTGTCAGGTGTACGTCATCAACAATAAACAGTCATTTGCTTGGGTATTGGTGAGCTCCACTTCTCATGTTTGGTGATGATGAGCCCTGAAGGTGAGATCTGATGAGGTGTTGGTAGTATGATTTGAAGTGATGAAACATTGTTCACCACAGTTCCCACTGAACTGAGCAATTTCATTTCCTACAATTTGGTATCTATACTGAGCTATATAATGATGGGTGAAAATACAAACTAAGTCTAAGGGTGTGTTGACAAGTGGCAAAATTGGTGCAAAGTTGACTTTTGGCTAGTTTGCCATTTGGTTAGTTTGGATAGTTAGATGTTTGTTTGAAAAAAAAAAAATTAAGTGTGCATAGAATATATGGGAATTAACAAGTCCTAAAGAACAAATATTTACCAGAAATAAATGAGTACATACGACCTTTACTCCTGTGGTAACATTTTACTTTTGCTTGTATTCTCCTACCATATTCACTCCTCTTCCCTGTTACTTCCTTGCTCAGGTTTTCCTGGTAGGCAAGGACAACCAGGTCCTCCAGGTCTGCCTGGACGTGCCAGTGGGATTGGCTACACGCTGGTGAAGCACAGCCAGTCCACCCATGTGCCAATGTGTCCTCAGGGCATGGACAAGTTGTGGGATGGCTACAGCTTGCTTTATGTGGAAGGACAGGAGAAGGCTCATAATCAAGATCTGGGTAAGACACTTAAAGTGGTTAGAAAGTTTGTGCAATGCATAAGAACTTAAGCAAACATGCAAAAATGGTAACATCACTGGTGTCTCAAATGTCAAATATCAATGTAGGGACAAATTTGGTGTTCATAAATTTGTTTCAATGGTCTACCATATTTTGTTTTCTCACATTCTCTATCTGATCTTCCAGGATTGGCTGGTTCCTGCCTACCTCGTTTCAACACTATTCCCTTCCTTTACTGCACAACCAATGAACTATGTTACTATGCCAGCCGCAACGACAAGTCCTACTGGCTGTCCACTACTGCACCCATTCCCATGATGCCTGTGGCCAATGAGCAGATCAATCAGTACATCAGCCGTTGTTCAGTGTGTGAAGCCCCATCTCAAGCTGTGGCTGTCCACAGCCAGGACGTTACTATTCCGCCTTGTCCACATGGGTGGAGGAGTCTGTGGATTGGTTACTCTTTCCTTATGGTAACACATGACACACACTGGGTTTCTATATATCTAATGGAAACGCTTCATATATCTTAAATGCTCCTGGTTTTTCAGAACAGTAAATGTTTCTGGCATGTTTGCAGGCTGGGTAATAAACATACTGCTGCAGTTTTCATATAAGAAAGACAATGAATTCACTATAGAAGTTCTTATATAAGTATAAGCATTTAAACTGCAAGGGACTTGCATTATAGGAAGAATATAACCTGGCAAGTTAAAATGACATATTGGATGAGTTATGCCATGAAGATTAATAAATATTGTCATCCATCAAGGCCCTTCTGCTTTTTAATCAGTCATTATATCAACATAAAACTGAAGTAGTTAGCACTAAAAGCCCTTATATCCAACAAGCTTGTTGTTGCAAGGTCATTGGGCTTTAAAGATTCCCTTTTGTGAATTGCCTTTCTCTGAAAGGTCATTTGTTCTATATATTTTTTTCTGTATAGTATAGGCAAGAATCATGTGCTTTATTCTGTTTCTGGTATGGCAACTCTGTGTAACTGTGTGTCTCTTTGATCAGCACACGGCTGCAGGGGGTGAGGGAGGTGGCCAGTCCCTGGTTTCTCCTGGATCGTGTTTAGAAGACTTCCGTGCAACACCTTTTATCGAATGCAACGGGGCTCGTGGCACCTGCTTCTTCTTCAATAACAAACATAGCTTCTGGCTAACCACTGTGCAACAGGAGAGGCAGTTTACACAAACTCCTGATTCAGAGACCCTGAAGGGAGATCAGTACCGTGGCCGCATCAGCCGTTGCCAGGTCTGCATGAAGATCCTGTAACCCTGTGCACACTCCAGGAAAGGAGAGGGGACTTTTAGAGAACAAAAATTGACAAAACAACGAATGAATGACAGACTTTATGAAAGCCTCTCTTGTGGTATTTTTTGGAGCCTATGACAAGTCCATGATTAACAGGGGCAAAGAGCTCTGAGTTTTTTTTTTTTTTTCACTTGTTTCATTTATAAACATTGGTGCTACAAGAAACTGCATTGTTTTATTTTCATTTGAACTATTAATTGTTTATCTTACATATTCACGGCTACCTCTGAGAGTGTGTCCCAAATTCCCGATGGGAAGCACTAAAACATTAATGTGAGACTGCAGGCATTTTGTAACACAAGCCAAAAATCTTCTGGTTCACACAGTCAAAGTGCACTAGATCTCTGAATCAGTGATCAAAATGACGCAGTTTGGGGGGAAGAGTTCTCTGCCTTATAAAACAAATGATATTTTACTTGTACTTGTTTCTGATTAAAGAAAGTGGGTAAATGGCCAAACCAGCACTTTTTATACTGGTGTACACGAAAGAAGAAGATTGTGGCTTGTGGTTATCACTTGAAATTATAATCCTGCTACCCCCCCACGCATGTACCCATAAAATATTGCACTGAACTAAATATCAGGGGGGAAAAAACAACGTAATCGTATTAGCAACTGCTGAAAATTAACATTCCACTTACAAAATATCTAAATTAATTCTAAAAAACAAACAGTCTCACATTATCAAACATTAATTAATAGGCTTCACGCAATACACATATATGAACTAAATCTGTTTCATTCTCTTAATCACCTTTACTACAATGTTGCCTAAGTACAAGGAGACATTCAGCTGAGTTAAACATCCATGCATTATATATTCATTGCTTTACACTTGCAAAAGCATATGTACAGTCACAGGAAATGTCTGTTATCACTGCTGTTATAATATAGTCTTTCTACAGCATGTCCCTTAATATGTAACCACTACATTCGCTAGCTTCTTTAGCTCTCTTTGGTAGCCTTTCAGTATGGTTTCATATGTGATGAGTGTAAAACATTAAATTGCAGTTTCATCCTATGGTAGGAAAAACTATTTAGTAAATTGAAAAACAAGGGTATATGATTTGTACATTAAGGATGGTTTATAAAGGCATATATTACTTTATGTGTATATTATAACAGTATTTGTATTTTTCTTACACTGATTCATATGTAATTAAATAAATACTTTTTCCACTACGTACATTTAGGTCTGTCACATTGCTAGATTTTCAGTATTAGTTTTGATGCAGAGATTTTTTTATCTACCAAAGCTGTTTCAGTGTGTAAGTGTGCTCCTTAATAAATAGTGTTGAAACTAAATTATACGATTGGACCCCACTGACCTGTTATTTATTTCATTACTTTACATCAGATGCATCAAAAAGTATGTACAGTGCATCTGAAAAATGTAATATTGTGGGAAAATATTTTTTGTATTATTTTATTTACCTCTTGTATATTCTAGGTTTATTACATGTAAAGAAAAATAATATAAGGTTTTTAATATTTAGATGCATACGGCTTACAGTTCATGAACATCAAAAATTTCATTTCAGGTAAATTACTATTCATACAGTATAAATACCATGTATTTCTCAGTCTAGTTCAGTATAGACATGGGGAAGACTGGCTTGACTGGTGTCGAAAAGACATCATCAACACCCTCCACAAGTAAGGTAAGCCACAAAAAGTCACCAATGAAAGGGTTGGCTGGTCACATAGTGCTGTATCTAAGCATATTCATGGAAACTTGACTAGAGGCATATAAATGCCTTCATGAAATGGGCTATAACTGTTGCATTCCTAGTATCAAGCCACATCCACTCCTGAACCAGAGACAACATAAGAAGTGTCTTACCTGGACTAAGGATTGCTTAGTGGTCTAAAATGAATTTTGCATTTCATTTGGAAATAAGGTCCTAGAGTCTGGAGGAAGAGATGAAAGGCACAGAATCCAAGTTGCTTCAAGGTAAGGGTGAAATTTCCACACTCTGTATTGAGTTGGGGTGATGAGTCATCTGCTGCTGTTGGTCTTCTGGTCCAAAGTCAACAAAGCCATCTACCAGAATATTTTAAAGTTTTATGCTTTGATTTAACTGGTTTGCTGATTGTGATATTGCTATGCTTGATTGGCTGGCCAACTCCCCTGGCCCGAACCCACAGAGAATCTATTTCTATTGTCAACAGGACGTTGTGAAAAACCCAACCCAACAATACCTATGAGCTGTGCATAAGTAACACAGCAAAACCATTAGTACCTTGGTGAAAGGAGTGCTTCGGAAACTCCATGTGTTTATTTAGAATTTGGTAAACTGTACAGTATTTTTGTATTATATATTGTATACTGCACCACTGCTCGACTGGTCACACCATCTCTCAGGGCTCGAGGAAGACATGCGTGTGGACTGTTTTTCTGTCCTGACTCCTGGGTAGTGTAAAGAACTTTCTCTAGGTGTTCCTAGAGCCAAGACACACGCAAACTTTAAGTGACGACTAACGACCTATCTGTTTCATAGGTATTTGGGGTAACACCTCCCACCACCCAGCACCACTTGCTATAAGTAAATACATAAATAAATTCCCAATATTGTTTGACCAATGGTCATTAACCTACTGAATCAGTGTAATGATATATTTAATGATGGAAACTTCAAAGCACTTATGTACAGTAAGTAGCCCTGTATAAGAACACCTGCCAAATGCCTAAATATTAATGTATTTTACATCAACTTTTACTTTAATAGCTGTGGTGGTAGTTTCCTCCAAGTATGGCAAACATAGGCTTCGTTTCCTGCCTCGGGTCGGTGTGTGTGGAGTTTGCATGTTCTCAGCATGCTTATTGGGTTTCCTCCAGGTGCTTTGGTTTCCTCCCACAGTCCAAAGACATGCAGATTAAGCTAATTGGTTTTCCCAGATTTGTGTGTGTCCTGTCCCTCTCCAGTGTGTACCCTTCATTGTGCCCTAAGTCTCCTGGGATAGACTCCAGGCCGCCCACGACGCTGTACACAGCATAGGCAGTACTGAAGTTGAATAAATGAATAAAAGAATAAAAGAGTCAATGACACAGCATGAATTATTGAGGTAGGTTTGTCTGAAACCTCTCCAGTTCTCTAGGGGGCGCTGTGGCGCTTTAATCGCAAAGCGGGCTAGATCTTGCAGTGCCTTCCTTCAGCATCCATACAGACAGCAGTCCCATTGTGGAACAGCTGCGAAATAATATTTTCTCACCCGGTTTGGCGCGTAACAAACAGGTAAAATGCATTTATTTCAAGTAAGACCAGGGAGGTTTAATGTTATTGTTGTGTCGTTGAATTATTATTTTTTTTCTTTAACGCATGCTGTTTGTTATATGTAAGTTGCTATTTAAAGCTGCGTAAGCGGTCAAATGAGCTAAAAGTGTAGAAGTGGTTTGTTCAGCGAAACGGTTTCCATGGTGATGTGTAGTCGCTGGTCTGCTCGGTGGTGTTGGTGTACACTGAGCTCTGCCGTGGATGAGGCGGGGCAGCAGGGCACTTGCCACACAGCAGGGAAATTCATATGTAATCTTAATAAAGATACGGTATTTATATATCTTAAAAAGTCAGCAAGGTTATGATAATGACGTAATGCAGATGCGGTAATGTCGGTAACGTTGCCGTGTTATTGTTTTCATCCACACCCTGCTCGCCTTTGTGGCGTTCAGGGAGTGTCGTAGTTTCATGACTTTCCGTCTGATTACTGTCTCCAAACAGCTCAGCACTCACAATACACACACACACACACACACACACACACACACACACACACACACACAGTGACACGCGTTATAATAGAAATCAAAGAACCTACTCATTTGATCAGCAAAATTAAAGATGAAAACGACAACAAGCTAATCTGTCATTAGGATTATAGGACTGTTTTTTCTTTCCTTTTGGGATGGCTGATATTGTGCTAATGCAGCTTTAGAGACATCCAGATCTACCGTATATTATCATGTGTAGGTCCCTAATGAACGGGTCAGAGGTTAAAGTGACAAGGAAAATCTCTGAGAATTTGAGATGATGGAGAAACCTGGTGAGGAACCGGACTCTTCAGGGTGAAACCTTGAGTTTACTCTGCAGTTAAAGGCCCGGGTTCGATTATCAGTCAATGCCCAAACCCCAGCCACTGGATGAGTGTCTGTCTATTTAAGCCTGGATGAAATGGGAGGGTTGCGCCATGGACGGCATCCAGTGTAAAACTTGTTCCAAGTTGCTGTGCGGATCTCTACTCTTAAGTCTACATGTGTAGAAATGATGTTCAGGGAGAATTCTCCAGCATCCATGAGCTTTCTTGTAGGAGAGTAAAAGATGTTCAGAAGTTCCAGGTTGATCAGATCTTGACTTCCTTCCCAAAAATAGTAATCATAATTATAGCAACATTTTTTTTTACTTTTATTTTTTCTAATTAATTTTCTTTTTTTTTCTTTCTACATTGTAAAACAATGCAGAAGCCATCAAAAATATGCAATAATCCCTTTTGAACACTTAATATTGAGAAGAGTCTGCTATGAGATGCTCTGTAAAGCATAACGGAGCATAATGGCTCTAATCTGAAGTGCTGTAAATTGGTGATTTTTGAGGCTGGTATCTGGCTGGCTAAGTGAGCTTCTCCTCTGCAGTAGAGGTAAGTTTTCCTGGGATCGTCTTCATGAGAGCCAGTTTCATCATGGTGCTTGATGGGTTTTGCAAATGACAACACTGTTCTTGCAAGAACTATTCCAGAACAGCTGAGCTTCATATTTTACAATAATAACTGATTGTTGTTATTACTTAATTACCTAATGATATACGAGTTATTTTATAGGTTTTAAATGTTGAATTAGAAAGTGTGTCCAAACTTTTGACTCACAAAGCATGCATTTTATTGTATAACACCCACCTCTGTGCCACCTTTATGAATGTATAATCAACAGAATTGGTTGGCTATTAAATAAATGGTTAAAGAGTAAACCCTTGTAGTGATTAGAATGCTAGATAACCAGACAGTGATATTCCTTGGGGTTTATATATCTTCTTAGAACGTATTTATTTATCTGTTGCTGATAATAAAAATGGAGATAGTTCTGGGCATTGCTGTTCCTGTGATACAATTCTTAATCTCATACCCAAGGGGAATTGTATACTAGTTAGTCTGTGTAGGGGTATGTTTTTGGACACTGGAGAACCTGTAGAGAACTTGGATGAACCCAGGTATAACAAACACAGAAGCTAATGACCTGAGCTGAGTGTTGAGCCCCTGACCCTGGAGCAGTGAGGTACCAATGCTTCCCACTACTCCACTGTGTTGACTGCTTAGTACAGTTGTCTGTTTGCTGTATATGATAAATGTGGTATGTTAAACACATAGCTTTTTTTAAGAAAAAGTGTAAAAACAAAATGCTCACTTGCAAAACAGAATCTCATTTGATCTAAAGACAATTTTCTAAATATTGCTTTTTTTTTTTTTTACTTTTTTATCAGGCTTTATGAAAAATTGTATAAGACATGGTGGAAGTTTTACTTTACTCTTGGCAAAGCACTTCTCTGTTAAATTATACCTAGTTATGGTTTGAAATTCTGTTAATGAATGATGTTTAGATTGAGAAAAAAGATAAGCGTAATGATAAGCGATGTAACTCTGTCTTCCATCTTGCTCTCTCTAAAACATTCACAAGCCCAAAAGAAAGTTACAATTTCTCCTCAGGAAGGGAGGGAGTTGCAGGCTTTCCTGTGAAAGTACCCTTTGCAACATTTACCACTTGTTTTTACAGAATTTGACTGACTACTTGCAAAGGACATGCTAGAGATATACTATTTAATTTGTTTTATAATGACTTCCTTTATAAGTGTCTCCTCTTTCCTGTCCTCGATTACTGATGGTTTTAAAAATTCAGTATACTAAAACATGTGGTGTGCATGCGGGCTGAACTGAAAGCTCATAAATCTTTTCAATAACAGTTCATGAAATCTGCTGCCCAAGCAGGAACCCTAACGCTGGATGAGTCTTGCAATATTGGTGTAACTATGTTGCGATGACGTCCACAGTCGGGACATTGTTGGTTTTGAAAGTTAGAATGATAAAAATGGCATTGACTTAATGTTGAATGAACAACCTAAAAACAACTTTTATCAGGACTATTTATGCCGATTAACATCCATTCAAACAATGGTCGATCACATCCTTGGTCCCTCTACGGGGTTTAGAATTTCAATCAGAGATTGGGACGGACACAACTGCTTCCCTTACACAGCATGTCTATCTCTAAGAGCTGAAATGTCAACTCTCTTTATCATTTTCTTTCAGAAATATTACTGAGGTATTACTGAGGTCCTTAGCTTCCGAATTACTCTACTGTAATATAGTGTTTGCTCATCGTCCAAACTGCATCATGTACGCTTTCACAAAACATATCTCTGTGGTTAAACATTTTAGTTTAGCTGCTTTATTATCTCAGTACCACTTTTACATATTTCAGCGAATTGTTGTTGTTTGGTATTTTTGTGGCATTTGTTGTTATGTACGCGTCTTTACTAGCATCAGCAGCGTGGTCCACGCTCTCACCGCGCCAACTGGAGTTCGAGTCCCATGCAGGACATTGGTTGGGTGTTAATGTTGTTTTCACGTCATATTTGCATCATCAAATTAATTTGAAGTTTCAAAAACAATCTAATACCTGTGTTGTCTCAATGTCTGTTGCCAAGTTTCCAAATTAATGGCAAACATAATGCGTTGACAACCAAACATTCCTATTTGGGTATGTGTTTTATACTGATTAAAGGATCATTTGAAATGGTATAAGTGAGTTGTATCCTTTACCTTCTCAAAACATGAAGATGTTTATTTCAGTCATAACTGCACACTGATTTATTGAGATTGGGAAGATTAGAATAAGGTTAGAAACTTCTGAAGCTACATTTGGACGAAAATTGATAGGAATCTTTAAAAATTGTCTAATCAGCGTTTTATTCTACATCATAGGTACGCTGGAATATTCGGAGACCCTCTCGGACATGTCATATGTCTTCATCAATGACACGTCGCAAACGAATGTGCCGTTACTGCAGGCCTGCATTGATGGAGACCTAGCGTTCGCCAGACGCCTTCTGGAGACAGGCTGTGATCCCAACATCCGTGACAACAGGGGGCGCACCGGGCTCCACCTAGCAGCAGCACGAGGCAATGTGGAGATCTGTCGCTTCCTGCACAAATTCGGAGCAGACTTGCTAGCCACCGATTATCAAGGAAACACGGCACTGCATCTGTGTGGACATGTTGACACCATTCAGTTCCTCGTCTCTAATGGCCTCAAGATAGACATCTGGTGAGGTGTTTAATGTTTGTGCTAGTAGGTAAATTTATAATGAATGAAACAGAGTTCTCTATAGCAGTAATATATCCCCAATGAACTGCTTGTTCTTCACTTAATATTAACCTAATGGCACGTGTTTCCATTAGAGTTGAATCTCATACGGTTTAGAAACAATGATGTATAGAAAAACTGTTTAAATAGCTGCAAAACCCAGAAAGTCCATGTCTCCCATCTTACATTTAACCATTGTCTACAATAATGATGTTTTGCTATGTGAAGACTCTAAAGATTTGACTTCATGCTTTGTGCAAACTCATGACTATTTTTTTTCCTACACCAGATTGGTCTTTGTTGGTTTTGTAACAGATACACCATGAACGTAGGCTGTGTGTTGTTTGTGTCTGAGCAGTAATCATAACGGCTCGACTCCTCTGGTGCTGGCCAAGCGGCGAGGTGTGAATAAAGATGCCATTCGGCTGCTGGAGGGTCTGGAGGAGCAGGAGGTGAAGGGCTTCAACAGAGGCGCTCATTCCAAACTGGAGACCATGCAGATGGCCGAAAGCGAGAGGTGAGCAGGAAGACACTCCAGCTGGCATCACTTTCAGTAGCCTTTGCGTGATTAAAAATCTCCGCCAGGCTGGGATTTTTATGTATACATGTTAGGATACCTGCTGTGATACCTGCTTTCTTTTTGAAACAGAAAGTCTGTGAGTGTTCTTGGGATACTCTTTATGTTCTTATTTATTTATATTGAAAAAGGTATCTAATGGCCTATAGTATGTTGTATGGTCTTACTCATGTATGTGTATTATTTGTTGATTCCTAGTGCAATGGAGAGCCACTCGCTGTTGAACCCCAACCTGCAGAACAGCGAGGGTGTTCTTTCTAGTTTTCGCTCCACCTGGCAGGAGTTTGTGGAGGATCTGGGCTTCTGGAGGGTTCTCCTGCTATTAGTCATCATCGCCCTGCTCTCTCTGGGCATTGCTTACTATGTGAGTGGGGTATTGCCCTTCTCTGCCAGCCAGCTAGAGCTGGTCCACTGAAAACCACCAATGTACTCGGTTTCAAATCTAGTTCTCAGATCCAGCAAAGCTGTGTTTTATATGATTAAATAATTGTCTTCATGCGAATTAGCCCTTAATTTACTCTTCTCTGGCTAATGCTGTGTGGAAGAAAAATGAAGGCATGCATACAGTAGCTTGACAGGCTACTGTTGTTCAGTAAGTTTTAAAACATTAAGTATTTAAAGCATGTGGGGAACATCTTGTGAGGTATAAATTGTTTCGGTTACACTGTATTGTGAACATTGTTTTAAAAAAATCTTACAGAATGAAGCCCTACTTTAAAATGAATGTACATTTCTTAATATTTCTTTATATGTCTTCTTAGTAATACATGACAAGGTTTGGGGAAAGTACCTTTGGCTTTCATTTCTGGAGTAGAGAGTGAGCCATTCCTCACCAGAATCAGCCAAATTATATACTAGGCAAGAGAACTCATAGTGCAACTCATTTTTTAAATATAAATAAATTTCTTCTACCCACATGTTAAACAATGTTAGTTGTCTAATTTGTCTTTGTGTGCTATATTACTTTATATAATGCATTGGCACATGTAGATGATCAGAATACAGTTAGGACAGTACAAATATATTTTTTTTACACTTAATATTTCATCTTATATGATAATGTTATTAACTTGGACTTATCTTTAACTGGCTTGACTAATTTCTGTTTTGTGCGACTATGTTGTGGTTGTTACATGAAAATTTGTAACCAAAAATGTTGAAAATTACTTTTTCTGCCTCAGTATTCTTTGCGTGTCCATGACTGAAATGTGGAACACTGGTGATCTATGAAAAAGGGGCCAGAAAAAATCCTTGACTTCAAAATGACTTAAGGGCACTTAAGGTCCCAGGTGGCTCCTTTCAAAATGGTTGTATATTATTGCAGCATGTGTTTGTAAGATGCTGTCCTTTCCATTGTGTCTGTGCAAGTGTCTTATTTTCCTTTCATCTTTTCATTTTTTACATCTTTCATTTTCTTTTTCAATTGTCTGGAACAACATTGCAGTATTTTGCAGCAACCTCTTCAATATTTCAGGAACACAAACTAAATATGGCATCTTTTTCATGTAGTGATGATGATGATGAAGACGATGATGATTACTGTAATGTGGCTGCAGCTGGTGACTAAATTTAACTGATCAGTGTTTAATGGAAGGCTCTTTGCGGTTGTCTTGGGAGTTGCTTATTGTTTACTTATCCTTTGTATATTTTGTAAAATATTTCAAATGTGTTTTAACAGCATTCACTGTTATTTACTGTTGGAAGCATTTGTTTCCAGATGATGACTATATGAATTACAATATGAATTAAATTACTTTGTTTTGCTGCCATACTACAAATTATTTTAACATGTAAACTAACTGTTTGGGGCAGGGGCTCCTCGGTAGTTATGGTGTGGGACTGCTGACCAGAAGGTCCCCTGTTCGAGCCCTGACACCATCGGGCTGCTATTGTTGGACCCTTGAGCAAGGTCCTTCATCCCCAAGTGCTCAGATACAATCGGGCCTCGAGCTGGCAATCCAAACCCTGTAAGTAACTGCCACAGAAATAACGGACATACAGATTCTCCAGGTGGGCAGTATCCGTCGGCCTATGTGCCGGATGTAGGCAGACCTTTTATTTTTTAAAAATAAATGCTCATTCTATTCTGCTTATCCTGTGTGACCTACAGCAGGGGGCCTGGAGCCCATCACAGGATGCACTCGCTAACACACTCCAGGCAATTTGGGAACACTAATTATTAATTACTAATTACCTCATCTGCTTGTCTTTGGACTGAGGGAGGGAACCAGTGTTCCTGGAGGGAGAACATGCAACCTCCATGTGAACAGACCCAGAATCGAACCCGCAGCTGTAAACTAAACTTTTATTACACGTCTGAAGAAGTGGTGTCGTTCACAACAAGTCGGCTTTTTTAGATGAACATTGAGATCTGACGCCCATATATACATACACCATCCATCTATTAATCTAGGAACATCTATAGTCCAAATAGGGGGGCTAATGGTGACCGTTGTATTCTCATTTTCACATCCATGCTAGGAACCTCCTGTCAGCATTCACACACTACAGGCAATTTGGGAATACCAATTAACCTAATCTGCCTGTCTTTGAACTGTGGGAGGAAAACCAGAGAACATGCAGACTCCATGCGCATGCGGGAATCAAACCCCTGGAAGGACCTGAGAGGTGCAGGGCAATAGTGTTAAGTGCTGCACCACCATGTACGTATACATGTACAAATACAATGTGTCTACTGTATCTACTCACGGGTGTAAATGTCCTACTAATGAAGCACAGACACAAAAGACATTTAAAAATATAAACGAAAACGTATTTTATGCTGCGCCTTGCTGATTGATAAAGTGGTAGGTAATACATGTTAAAACAAATGTAATGTTAATTCTGTTAATTTGAAGGTAGAATAGATTTTTTTTTTAAAATCAGCCATTTCTTTCAACCAATGCTTGCCGGTTAAAAAAAAATCTTAAATGAATTGTTTGTGAACCGAACGAGTCGACACTTGCTAGTGAGTCAAACGTTCACTAGTACGAGCCGTTAACGCCTCTGATTTACCCATAATGCTACTGCACCGGAAACGGAAGTGAACATTCAAAACAAATCTGCTGGCTAGCAGTCCAAAGATTGTTGTATCATTCCCGTATTTTGTAAATCATGGTTTCATAATAACGGCTGAGGATTTTTTTTCTATCATGAATCTAAGAGGACTGTTCCAGGATTTTAATCCCAGGTGCGTCGAAATGTTGAGTTAAACGCTGAAACAGCCGCTGATGTAATATTTGACATCCAGAGATGTGTGATGTAACCGCGCTAGCTGAGCGCTTTAGTATAAAACTGTGTGTCTGGTGAGTTTGATGAAACCAGGCTTCCGTAAATAGCTACGAACTTATTTATGCAGTTCTAATTTTATACGTGGACAAATACGCTATAAATGTGTGTGTGTGTGTGTGTGTGTGTGTGTGTGTGTGTGTGTGTGTGTGTGCGCGCGCGTGCGTATAGCATTACAGTTCAGCATACAGTATGAAGAATGCAATAACATACTGTACATGTTTGGTGTTTCACCACGTTATTTTCTGCCAGAACAGATTTACACTCTGCTTAATGTAGATCCATTAGGGAGAAAGTAGAGATTCATTTATAATTACAGTTTATTAATATTCGCAAATCAGTATAAGTAAGAGCAAAAAAAAAAAAGAAAGAAGGAAGAATGAGTGGCATTATTAAATAAATATCAGTGGTATTGCAAGATACTGCACATATCAATTTTGCACATATTTCATTTGCACAGTGTGGAGAACATTTGAGGGAGTTTAGTTGCAATAGTGCACATTTTGTAATAATTTCTATCTATCAATTGATTTATTTATCTATTCACCCATCTCTCTCTCTCTCTCTCTCTCTCTCTCTCTCTCTCTCTTTCCTCACAGCAAATTCCTTATCTATGCCTCGCTTTTGCTGTTCTCCATTTTGCTGGCTCTGAGGCTGGATGGAGTGATCCAGTGGAGTTACTGGGCTGTGTTCACACCCATCTGGCTCTGGAAGCTGATGGTTGTCATCGGAGCCTCCGCTGGAACCGCAGTGTGGGCTAGTCACCCGCGCTACAGGTGTGTTACAAACACGACAACCCCTTAAAGCTGCTGTAAGCGGTGTTGTACGTTACGGTGAATTGAAGCCGAATAGATTTTCACCTTTTCCTTCAGTTCCGTTCCATTCACTCAAAGCTCCCTCTGTAACCCTCTACACATGGACATGTGTAAACAGTGCAAAGAACAGACACGAGCTATGACTCAATTCCTGATCAGAAAAACTACCAGTGCTATTGACTGCATCTGTAGAATTTTTTTCTTTTTCATTGCAAGTGTAAAGGCTTTTTTGGGTTAAAAGGCTACATACACCCTGCGATTGTACACCCTGCCAGACACCTATTGCTTTTTTAATACAGTTAGACAGTTATGTATCTTGTACAGCTAGAATGATGTATATTACAATCTGCTAATATAACACTCTTTTCAAAGAAGCAAAATGTCTACTGAAGTATAAGTTGAAGCAAATTGACGATGGTTTATTTTGACATTTATTTATTGTAAATCTAGTAACATTTCTGGTAATTCTGCAATTAAGTTTCAAGTTTTCAAATTTCAAGTAGGCTTTTATTGTCATTTCAACTGAATACAGTTCAGTACACGAAACAACGTTCCTCCAGGACCAAGGTGCTACATACATGCAGACGACATAAATTAACAACACAACATAAATTTACAACGCAGATTTTTACATTTTTAAATTAACTTAAAAAAAAAAAAAACTATCAATTTCTATACAAAAAATACACAATAGACAACAGACAACAAAGTGCACGTGCAAATGTGCAAACGAAGAGCTACATGACAGCAAAAAAATAACAACGTAACACAGCAACATAACACGTTACATTAAAGAAATACCTTTTTAGTGATGAGGTATGAGTTGAGGTAGTGGAGAGAGCAGCAAGTAAACAATTTACCATACATAAAAAAAAAAGATAAAAAAAAACTTTTAAAAGATATTAATCACAGGTGTACTCATTTAAGATGTTTCCGTTTTAGGCTGCCAAAAATTTCTATTGTTTTCTTTGTACATAGAGCGGAGGGTGAGACACATGTGGAATTCAAAGCCATGCTGATAGCAGTGACCATTCACATCCTGCTGCTTATGTTTGAAGTACTGGTGTGTGACCGAATCGAAAGGGGTTCCTACTTCTGGCTGTTTGTCTTCATGCCCCTCTTCTTCGCTTCGCCTCTCTCCGTGGCCGCGTGTGTATGGGGATTCCGCCATGACCGTTCACTGGAGGTGTGGAATTATCACACATATTTACAGTCACAAATATGAACATGAAGTTTTTATGTATTTATTATTATTATTAGTTTTCTAGTATATCCTGAAGTGATTTATTGTACTTTAAATATTGTGGCCTGTGTGTAGGAACAATAACAGTTAACTTGCGGCAGCTACAAACAAAAAAATCAAAGCCTTTGATATGTCAGAAATGCTAGAGTTAGAGCTTTATCTTTTATAGTTGCTGAGCACTGACACAAAAGACTTCATCTAACATATATACTAATATTATTTTACTTTACGTTAAGGTCTCCTACCATGCAAGTGGTTCTACTTAATATAAAGCATCTGCTACACAAGTCGCTGTGAATTAGCATTTACTGTATAAACAATAAAACATAAATTACAGTTATAGTGAGCAATTTGATATAAACCTGTGATTTTTCTTGAACCTGGCCCTACTGTCAGAATTATCTACTTGTCTCCTGCTCTCTGTATAATATTATGTATGTGCATGTGTAAAAACTACCATTATTTCCCTATATAATCTTCTGCTACACTAATTTCACTTGTGCCTGGATACCTTCAGGGTAGATTCCACCGATTATCCATAGATTATTGAGGATAAGGCACTATACTCGCTGAATGATGAAGGGAACAACTGCAGTGGGCTTTGAGCTACCTCGGCTGGGATCAATATTCACGGGTGTTCAATTGTGACTTGAATGCCCGTTATTCCATATATATCTATAAAATAGAAATTTACTCAATCATAATTAATTATCTAACAGCATAAATAAATTAATATATTCATGTACTTGCTACTTTCCTCCTTTTCACTATTTATTTGCTTCATTTAATAAAAATAAAAGTGACCCATGTCTCTTCTGTCCTTCTTATTTCTTCTCTCTCAGTTGGAGATAATGTGCTCGGTCAACATTCTGCAGTTTATTTTCATTGCCTTGCGACTGGACAGAATCATCAACTGGGACTGGCTGGTAAGATGTACTCATTAAATAATTTTAGATCCTTAAAAGATTATTTTGTTGACAATTATGTAAACAAAAATAATGAAGTTTTTGCGCCTTTCTGTGTTATTTATTTATTTCTTTTTTCATACACAAAGATATAACATGAGTAAATACAAAGTGCAGTTTTTAAATGATGATTTAATTTATTAAGGGAAAAAGCTCTTGCCCTATGTGAAAAAGTAAATAACAACTCAACACATCATGCAGCGATCTAAAGAATTTCAAGTACAGATGAGAAACAAAATAATTGACAGGTGTCATTGTGAAAAGGCTTTGAAAAGCCATTTCTAAGGCTTTGAAAGCACAGTGAGAGCCATTATCCACAAAGAGAGAAATGTTTGACCAATAGTGAACCTTCCCAGGAGCACTCTGAACAAGGCATATGTGTATGCCGTCAAAAATCTGTGCAGCAGTCAAACCTAACAATATATACCAGGCCAAATAGGACATTGTTAAAACAAACATTAGCTGTTAGTTAACTGGTTTACTAAGAAAGCAGATTTGATTTGATTGTAAGTGGTTAAACTAATGCAGCCAGAAAAGACATAACAGGAACACTTGAAGCACTCTGCAGGAGCAGGGAGTGCTATTTGAAGAGGTTCACTTTATAAGAAAAAAGCTTGACATTTCATGAAAAACAAGGAATAGGAATTTGTAAAATCATTCTTCTTGTTAAAATCATAGGTCTAAGAATATTATTTCTGTTTGTGTACTATGTAGGTGGTGTGTGTGCCACTGTGGATCCTGATGTCATTCCTGTGTCTGGTCGTGCTTTACTATATAATTTGGTCCATGCTCTTCCTGCGCTCTGTGGACATCATCGCCGAGCAGCGCCGCACCTATGTCACCATGGCTGTGAGCTGGATAACCATTGTGGTGCCACTCCTAATCTTTGAGGTGTCTTAAATTCTGCTGACTCTCACTTAAGAAAAATACCAGTGTTGTCAGCACTGAAAATCATGCTAACATGGTTGTCTATGTTGGCTGTCTTTGTGAGACTAATCGGTGTCTGTTTTCTCCTTCAGATCTTGCTGGTTCATAAACTGGACGGTCATAACAAACTGAGTTATGTGTCTCTCTTTGTGCCTTTATGGATCTCATTGGTCACTCTCATGGCCAGCACTTTTGGGCAGAAAGGCGGGAATCACTGTAAGTAATTATATATTAAAATTTTTACCCCAAAAACTAAGTTTATACATTTTCTATCAAAGTCTTTATTGAATATGAGACAGTGAGATAAAGTGCAGGCAGCCAAAACCAAGCCTGTTATTACTAATATAATTAATTAATTTATTTTATCAAAACACACACAGCGAAGCCAACTATAACTTAATGATTATGTGTGCCCCCAAATACATACAAGCATACCAGTGTTTTACTCGTAAATGAAAATACAGGTTTATCAGACCATGTTAAAATATAATGGATGAACTCAAAAGTGCCACATTTTCTGTGGCCGAATCTCTGAAGACAATGTGCTGTGCACGGACGATACACACTCTACTACAATTATAATTGGCCTATGATTCAGCCTAATTTCAAGATGAATCATAGGCCAATTGATAGGCCAATTTTTAACTGGATTTCAGGATTTCACGTCCCACAATTCCTGCAGATTTTAGGTACATTTTCAAGGTGTTCTACTGAATCCAGTGCTGGTGAATGGGAAGACCACTGAAGGACATTGAAATCATTGTCATGTTTGTGAAACCAGTTAAAAACAAATACTGGTTAGATGGATAAATTGTGCCCATGAAGTGATGTGCAGTCAGCAACAATTCTCAAATAGGCTGTAGCATTCAAGCAATGATTGGTAATAATTGGTCCAATGTGTGATAAGGAAACATTCTGCACACCATTCCACCACATCCACCAGCATGGACTGTTCCATGAATTCATGGTGTTTGTATCGTACTGCTGTTGTAGTGCATTCTTCTTGAGATTCAACGTGTCACGCATTCTGCACTGCTTTTCTGATCACCACAGTTGTACAGAGCAGTTATCTGCAGTCACTGCGGCTTTTCTGTCAGGTCAAACCAGTTTAGCCATTCTCCTGTTTTTGCTTTATTTCACCATTGTGTGTAAACTCTAGTCACTGTAATGATGTAAGAATTTTCTCAAGCTACTGGCTGTATCTGCATGGTTTTAACTGTATGAATAACCCATACAATAATAATAAGAAGATCTGACAGAAAAAGTCCTTCAAGTTGTATTTGGGCTGATTAATGTTTTATTCATGCCCTTTTGGCTGCAATATCAATGCTATTAATATGAGAACACTACACTGAATGTCACAGTTCTAACCTGAACTTGTATATCATTACACAGGGTGGTTCGGCATCCGCAAAGACTTCTGCCATTTCATTCTGGAGCTTTTCCCTCTCCTGCGAGAGTACGGCAACATCTCCTATAACCTGCAGCACGATGACTCCGACACCTTAGAGGAGACACGGGCTGTCCCTGAACCTTTGAAAGTCGCTCCCATGTTCTTTCACAAAGGAGTAGAGATCGTGCCATTCCCTGGGAAGTACTTTGACCCTCCCCCTAAACTCTCTATAGACATACCTGACTAAAGGTAGCTGCAGGCTTCACATGAACTGTACAGCTGTTCCAGGAGGAGCCCAGGAACCAATTCTTTTTTTTTTCTTCTTACTATTATAATTCAGGTATATTTGATGATGTACATGTCGAGGACGAAGTAGGAAATGATAAAGAGCTGGTATCAATATCAAAATCATCAGTCTGCCTGAAGATGGAAATTCAGCTGTATAGTATGGAACTGTAGAATAGCTTATAGTGAATAATAGTATCTCCATAAAGCACTTTCATTTTTGAAAAGAAATTTCTCAGGCAATTCTAAAATGTAAAAGTGCTCAATCCAGCTCCGCGGTCTACATTCAGCACAGGCCTGCTGATAGAGATCCAAAGGCTCGGGTTGTTTTAATTGTATCTGTTTTTTCAGTGGCATTTCTGTATTCAGCTTGATATTTTGTAAAGAGAAGTTTGATGAGATTTTAGACACTGAATAACATTTCTTTCAAAATGACAATAGAGTTATTGTGGGTTCTGGGATTTACACACCTGCTACTGTTCCCTAACCTGGTGAGAATGTGTTTATAAATGATCACATCTGGCTGGCAGTACCTCTACACAAACTATTTTTCAACACTGCATCATGACTTAAAAATGGAAAGAAAAATCAAACCCAGTAACTGACCAGAAGTGCAAGAGTGAGACTGTCCGAACCTCATACTGACTATCCTGACTGCTGTCTTTTGACTGGACCATGTCTGAGTCTAATATTTTTTGTTTCCTATGAGTAAAGAGTAATGTAAGAAACTATGCATGTGTATTTTAACACTGTTGCATGTAACTGTACAGTACACTGTTTCTGTAATTCATATTCTTTTTGTTCAGAGTAAGAGATTATTTCTTTACAATGCCTGACTTGTCTGTTTTTGAAAATGATTGTGCTCTAACTACACTAGTAGTTTTTGATATTAAAATGCATCTAAAGAGCTAAACTACCTCAATTAACCAATAAATCACCAAACGCTTCACCCTGTCCAAGGGAGTTGAAAAACACAACAGGCAACAAATTAAGTAGGTTTAACTGATTAGTGACTGAATATTAAATATGTGAATATTTTTCATTTATAGAGTTTATTTTACTGACAGGGTCTAATTATCTTATTTAATTCGATTTTATTTATATAAAATTAGGGGAGTCAAGGTGAAATGTGTAAAGGAAGATGACCATATGAATAAACCTTAAGAGAAACCTCACCAAGGAACCCATCGTCATTTGGATTATGTTAAATAGCAGAGATTGTCCCTTGACAATGAAGGCTTGAAGATCAGTGTAACTGGAAAGGTGTTCTATGGTGATATGGAGTCCACTTTCATGGTACAATACTGTTTGTAGTCCCGAACTACTCAGTGAAATCTATCGATATTCAATGCGGCAACGTGCAATCGCCGCTGTAGACTGTAGACGGTCGCGGCACCTCGTTGGCCGAGAGTCTACGGTGTCTACAGTCTTGGCCAATCGCGAGGCCGAACTGTCTACAGTTCTAGACCGTAGAACTGTAGACTAACAATCGGATGCGTTATGCAAATGAACCCACGAGCCGAGCCAATCGGATGCGCTATATGCAAATGACCAGCGACCGAGCGTCCATTTTAATTAAAGGGGCCGCCGCTCATTAAAGTACTTTAATTAGTTGTTTATCGATAGTTCTTCGTTTATTTTATATTTCATAGCTATTTTGTTAGCTTTTACCATTGTTTTTTTTTTCTTCAAATAATTGAATGACTGACCGTGAATACTTGAATAATTGACCTGGCAGCGCTGTTTAACTTTTATGACACTATTCATATGACTATTACTGCCATCAATATTAAAATATTCTAATATAGAGTTTTTTGGAGAAGATGTTTTTTAATATTAGATTTTTTATTAAGAAGTTAATTATACATACATTGTTTAACTTTCATTTCACACAGTGTTTCAAACAATGTTCAATATGACTACTCGGATCTGTTTCCTTTGCACGTTTACATGTTACAGTATATAAATGAGGATATTACAATTTTTTAAATTTGTTTTTAATTCCAGTTTGTTTTAATATGGGAATAACTAAATTCTAAGTTATTAAACAATGCTCAACAACAAATTCTGTTTTTCTGCTTTTATTTTTATTATTCAGACAAACATTATCAAAATGATCATTTAAACAAGAACTGTCCACTAATGGCAACAACGTCCCCAAGTGGCTGAATTTTTTTTTTTTTTTTTTTTTTTGCTGTATGTAGGTAGCACTGTGTTCCTTTGCTCAAGGAAGTTTCATCAGATGTTGTTTTCCCACACCCCACAACTGCATACATCTCCAGCTGCAACACACAACACAACACTTGTTTTATATATAAGACTTTCTCCATAATAACCTGCTTTATGTACTACTGTTAAAACACTGAAAGCTTCAGCAAATTAATTGTTGCACCTTTAAAATTTATGTCCACTGATTAATTCCACATATCATTTCTTGAGCAAGTTTTAACACAAAATATTAATTCAAAGAAGGACCAAAACAAAATTGAAGCAGCTTTTCTTTGGACACTGGCGAACATAGATGGTCATCTCACCACACTGATACAAATATCGATTTAAATCGGTCATGACCAGTGTCACAAATGTTGATATTCTCTCTGAACTTGGTTTATTTTGTTACCTGGATGACGTAGCCTTGTGTGGGGGTTTCCCAGTTTCTTCCACAGTTCCACTGATTCCTTTTATCACAAACATAAATATATATGTATAAAAATATATATATTACCCAGCCGATAACCAATCCCGTTCGGTATTCATCATACATTCTACATCACAATTTGCACGTAGTACGGTCTCATCGCCGCTCGCCCGTTACTGAATATTGTGCGGTTACTCTCGCATCGCATCCACTGGAGGAACATTAACTTGAATCTATTATTTTACTATTAAATCAGGGGAGAGCGCGAACGCAGTCCCCCACTACCAGAAATTATGCAGTCGAGATTCCCACATTTGGGGAATTCGCAAAGGTCAACCCAACCGAAAGTGCAATGGTTGAGCCTCGCCTTGGGTGAACCACCTTCTTGATCATGGTATCTCCCCTGCCAGGTAAGTATGAAGTAAAGACAGGCTCGGGAGTAACCGCCACCACACACACACTCTTCACCATCACGGTGAGGCGCGTTTACTCACTCGTTACATATTTACACACAACCAACGCTATACAAAACAACAAATACTGTTATATTATTAGACGTATTTTGTTTACTAAGGATTTGGTGGCTTGTTTTTACAAGAAAGCGACATAATTATATTTCCCACGATGCACTGGTCCTGAATATGTAAATGAGTCCTACGCT
This sequence comes from Clarias macrocephalus, assembly GCA_011419295.1. Taxonomy (NCBI): domain Eukaryota; kingdom Metazoa; phylum Chordata; class Actinopteri; order Siluriformes; family Clariidae; genus Clarias; species Clarias macrocephalus. Next base: position 70,405 of record JAAGKR010001274.1, read on the forward strand.
ATCCCGGAACTGTTTTTCTTTTTTTCTTCTACGGAGGCCGGGAGGGAGAAAAATAGAGAAGATGGAACATGGAGCTCGTCGGCATTTCAAACAAACATACCAAAAAAAACGAGCACCTCTAGTAACACGGTATACAACGTAAATACACTCGCGATTATGTCCATTTGTGTACTGTTCTGTTCTTTTACAAGTACATGGGTGGTTTCACGCCTGAAACATGAAACATGTGCTACAAAATAGACCAGTTTCAGAAACAGAGACTTTAACTTAAGAGTCTTTAATCCTTGTTGAAGTGCTCCTTTTGAAAGCACCTTCAGGATAGAAGGTTTGATTCCCAGCTTGGGTCTGTGTGTGTGTGGAGTATGAATATCCTCTCCCTGCTTGGTGGGTTTCCCCTGGGTATTCCGGTTTCCTCTGGTGTTCCCAAATTGTCTAGTGTGCAAGCGTGTGTGTGTGTGCGTGCCCTGTGATGGATTGGGGCAACCCTGCCTCTTGCCCCAAGTCTCCTGGGATAGGCTCCAGGTCCCCTGTGACCCTGTACACTATAAACGTTATAGATGATGAGTGAGTGAGTGAGTGAGTGATATATTAAGTATTACTAGTAGATAAGTTTTAAGAAAATGATAAAATATGCTGCCTGCAGAAGCATTCAACCATTTTATTGTTGTCTGTTGATGTGCATAGTAATAATGTGGGAAATGGAGTAACTGTAAGGGAAATAGGAGGTTAGGGACAATCCACATTGGAGTATCTACACAGTTTAGTCACTTAGATAGTAAAGATGTTTTTTTGGCAAGACAAGCATTTGTGTTTTTTTGTGGTTAGCAATGGATTTCACCTTGGAACTCTCATATGGATGCTATTTTTGCCCAGTCTCATTATTACTTTGAATACTGACCTTAATTGAAGTCCAGTTCTTTAGATGTTGTTCTGAGATCTTATAAGATCCTGGATGAGTTGTTGTGTTCTTGGAGTAATTTTGGTAGGCTGACCACTCCTGGGAAGGTTCACCACTCTTCCAGGTTTTCTCCATTTGTGGATGATGGCTCTCACTGTGGTTCCTTAGAAATGGCTTTTGTACCACTTTCCAGGCTGAGACATGTCAATTACTTTGTTTCTCCTCCATTCCTTTAGATCATAGCATGATGTAAGATTTTTTTTTAGCATACCTGACTGTCAGATAGGCTCTAATTAAATGATTTCTTAATTCAACAGGTCTGGCAGTAATCAGGCCTGGGTGTATCAAGTAAAAATTAACTCAGCTTTTTTTTTTAATTATTATTATTATTTTTTTTTTATGTGGCTAATCACATTTCATTTCTGATTTAGCAGAGGTTATTTTAGACTATCAGAAAGTATAAAAATAACTTCAGTCCACTTCAGGGAAGGAGGGCAAAACAGAACCTGCCTTTGCATTTGGTCTTCACAGCTGGTTCTTCTCTCTTTCTCTCTCCCCCTCTCTTTGATGTCAACCAAATGTTAACAACCAAATAGAGAATGTATAATTAATTAAAAGGTTTCTATGCAATTTCTTCATAATGCCGTAACATTCTTTTAGCTGGATTTTGGATTGCTGTGGGCAATGCAGAGAGGTAACTTAATTTTGACCATACTTCTCTCACCTAATCCTGGTTGTTTTCTCTCAAACACTTATATAACCATCTATAGAAAAATACATCTAAAATGAGTCAGGGTTCATTCCAACTGTTAATCACTATCCATATATCTATTGTAAATATAGCATAAAGCCCAGATTTGATCATAAAAAGAAACTGACTATTGGGGGCAGTAATTCTGCTGATTTAATTAGATGTCACTATATATTTTTAGAGCGATCCAGCCTTCTGACAATATCTTCTTGACTTCTGGATAGAAGGTTTTGGTGAAGTTAATAAGATATTAATTATAAGACTCTTATATTAAGATGTATGTGTAAAGATAAAAACGATGCAGTGTCACGTCTTCGGTCACTCCATTGTGCTGCCACAGAACTGTGACTTGTGAGCAAGGCCTTAAAAACAGGTTTATATACCAGGGCTGTGAGAAAAGTTCTAGATGTTTAAGACAATGTTGTTTTAATCTTTTGGCGGCGCCCATCGAGTGGTCACTAAAATGGCACTAAAATGGCAGGGGTTTTAAACCAGATGCCCTTCCTGATGAACCCTCCCATTTTATCCTGAATTAGGACCAGCACTGCATGCAGCAGCAACTGATGTTTTGGCATTGGGTGGGAATTGAACCCGTGCCTTCTGCATGACAGGCGAGACACCTACCACTGAACCACCAATGCCCTTATGATTAAAGCAGTGTGGGATATACCTAGATATAGGTGAGATTATTTCTCTCATAATGTGAGATTATATAAATAAAAGATGCAGTTCCCTTAGGGGAGATACTCTGTAGGGGAAACGTTTCTGTGGGGGTTGCCATGGAAGCAAAGTGGAGTAGGGTGTGTGTGTGTGTGTGTGTGCACGTGCTCACACAGGAGTGTGCAGGAGAGGAGCTGTGTCCATTTGATAAACAATCATGGTGTCTGAACTCATACACTGTCGTAGTCTCTTACATTCATTTTTTGTGGTAATTACTGGTAATGTTGACCAAGAACACCAAACTTAGTAATAATAAAAAAAAACAATATGTTCCGATGTCTGATATGGACAAAGCCACAAAAAACAATAAATTTATATTTAATAAAATCTATATAGTGCTCTTAATCGACATTGTCACAAAGCAGCTGTACAGAATTAAAAAAAAAAATACGAAAAGCAGTTTAAAAACTGTGTGAGAGGAAATATGTCTAAATCACCATTATATCCTTCATGATTAAGGCAATAACGAAAGAGAACAAACAAAGCAAAAAAAAAAACATTTCTGCATTTTAACTATACAACTATTTCAACAACTATATTACTAAGTAACTTCCCTAAATCCTGATACGAAATCTTAAACATTGTGTACGAAAAACAACAAAAATAAAACTCTACACTTCACTATATTTAATTAATCTTATTTTTAACAGCATAAAGGGGGTGCACCGTTCCCGGAAGTACTGCAATACCGGGTCGATGCGTGGAGTGGACGGAGCAAGCCCCTATTCCATCTCCCTGTTCCAAAAATCAATTTAATATATGGTCCCCGGGTAGGGGACGTATCAGATATTAAACTGATAAGAACAGATACTACACTTGATCTTAGCCAAAAGGCCGAGAAGCGATACCGAATACATGGCGCAACGAGAGGAGACATCCTTCAATACACATCACCCAAGGACGGCAGCTACTGCATTATTTACTAAATAGTTTATTAAACAAATAAGTCGCATCAGTGGGTGTTAAAGAACTGAATATAACGTCAATACATGAAAACTGAACAAATACAGAAAAAAAAAACAGTTTTTAACGTACAATCTATCAAAAAGGCGGAGGAAATGCTAATGAGCTCACAAACTGACCAACCAGAATCTATTTCGTACTACAAACGCACCTTAAACCGATTTACAAACATATGAACTATAATTAAATGGATAAAAGTTGTATACATTAACAAACATTAAGCTGGAATTTCTAAACGTAGTATTTCATGTTATGTAGTTTTTTTCCCCCATTATTTAAAATTCACAGTAATACGCCTCTTGATGGTCAAATGTGGTACTGCAGGTAGAGGTGTAGAATCCATTTTAAATTTGAGACACAGCTGTCAGTAATTAACTCGAGTCCCCACAGAAGAGGCACATGATCCGAAATAAAAATGTCATATGTACATAAATAAATGCCTTTTATGGATAATCACACGGGTACAAAACTAAACACTAGCTTTGCTTAAACTTCACACCAACACTGTTCAATTCTTTATCATCAAACGAACGACAAACAACGCACAATTTCTAAGAATAATAAATGCATGTTTAAGGCATTTGCTAATAAAAACTAGAAGCCCACAAAAAAAATATTCATCTGAATAAATTCACTCGGTGCAAACTTCGACCAGTAGATGGCGAGCGAGCGCTTCAAATCATATGCGGTTTTTTTTTTTTTTTTACCTGAACGTAGATTTGTGACGACTTTTAATATAGCCTCGCTAAACAATTAGCTTAAGCAATGCGAGACAGGAAATATATCTGCTAATAAACATCCACTTACATTTTGTTTGTTTGTTCCTGAGATACATCCAGGGCATCTTCATTTTCATTAAAAACAAGCAAACCAAAAAATACATAAAATAAATGCATGAGAATACACGAAAGCGTTTGTAGGTAAAGTTTTTTTTTTTTTTAGCTTAAAGCTAGCTTTTCAAGAGCGTAATAACATTTTACAAGTTCATACCTTCCTGACAAGTCTAGTCCTAATTCCTAATTGAGACCATTCAGGTAATTTACCAACCCACCCCCAAAAAATTGTAGATTGGACACACCTGCTGCACTACACGTGCACACGCCATATTGCATAGTGCTTTATAGACTTGGGAATGGCAGTCTCTTGTTAGCTTGTACTATGCACAATTTTCTAATTTACTGACAATAATACAGTTTCAGACAAATCCAGATTAAGTGAGAAAATACAGACAGGGAAAAAAAGTAACATCTTGTCATGTCGTTTGCTTTATTTCTAGATTTCAGGGTTAACATATCGTTTTATCCTCTGTAAGTAGTAAATGTTTGCTACTTACTCTCAAAGTGATACTATTTGTAGCCCAGAACCACATCAGTTTCAAGAAGAGCTGCTGAAAGTCCAACTGCACCATGACTTGACTGAGATCTATATGACACAAGTTTGCATGTCCTCCCTGTGTATTCTGGTTTCCTCAGTCCAAAGACATACAGATTAGGTTAACTACACTCTAACAGATTGGCATCCTGTCGACTGTGTACTCCACCTCATGCTGTAAGTCTCCAGGCAACCGTGACCCTGTATATACAGGTAGAATAAAGATGTATAGAAAACTTTGTGATTAACTGTGCTAAACAAATATTGTGTTTAAGTCCCACCTTCATGGTCTCGGATTGGCTCAAGTTTCACAAAACCCTGAAGATCTAGTCTATTCTAAGATCTATTCTAGTCGCTCTTAGTTGGCCACTGCCTGGCCAAAGAAATCTGCACACCTTAAGATTAAATGTAATCACCTTTAGCTTTTATTACAGCACACATAATGTGGTGGCCAGTCCATGTGTGAAAATGATTCCTTGTGCTCCCAGAACCATTCTTTCACGATCTGAGTGCTGGAGGATGGCCCAGGCCATCAAGAAAGAAAAACTCCATGGTCATTCAGTACAGAGTAGTCAGGTTGTCAGCTGACTTAATTTCATTGCCACATAAAATTGCTAAGCCTAGACCTGACCAACTGAAGCAGCTTTCGCTAGAAGCTTGTACAGTGGGCACTATGCATGATGGGTGCATCACTTAATCGCTTCCCTTCTTACCCTGACGCTCACATCGCTCTGGAATAGGATTTGGACTCATCAGACCACATGACATTTTCCATTCCTCCAAAATCCAATTGTTATGCTGACTAGCAAATTGAAGCATATTTTCGGATTAGTCTCACTGACAAGTGGTTTTCTTATGGCGACACAGCTGTTTAGTTACATCCTTAGAGTGCTCATCACATTGTGTGTGTGTGTGTGTGTGTAAAAATTTATTTCACACAGGTGACATGTTGATAGTTTAGCCCTATCTTTCCTGGTTGTGTTGAACGGTTCTTAACCCAGTACCAGTAGTTGTTGCAGACAATAATCTGACTGTTCTGAAATCGTGATTTTTTTGTTTGTTTGTTTGTTTGTTTTGTGTCTTCCAACCTTTTTACAAAACCTAAAACAGCTCCACTATCATTGGGTTAGATTAAATAGATTTGAGTGTTTATTGAATAAACTTATATATATAATCTGTGCAATAAATACATCATCTACAATAATAAAAGACTTCCAGCGATTTGGGCAACATGGTTTACGTGCATCACATGTGGCCGGAAGAATCTGTGGTATTCACTAAGACACAGGTGCAACAACATGGAGCTTTTTGTTTTGTAGTTACAGGACTACTCTCCAATATTTCCACTAAAAAATATGAACACACAACCAGGCTACAAACCAAACAATAAGACCAATGTTGTTTCACCTGTGCTGTGTTTCAGCTGTTGGACATGAATCACACTGCTGTGTTATATAACTTCCCTTGCTCTGCACCCTAAACACAAGCTAATTTCCAGGTCATGATTAATAATAAAGAGCTTTGTAATTTGTGCAAAAGTCAGACAAAATGTTTCTATAAAACTCTACTCGAAATGCTAATATTCTACTCCAAATACTTAGGACAGAGCCAGTTTGACCAAACCTCCAATGCTGCGTCTAAGAGGTCAAGAGTCAACAATGGGAAAATTGCTAAAATCATGATTTTAAAGTATAATTTTGATGTGCTAAATTGTTTCTTTCTATGTACCGGTGTGTCCAAACATGTCTGAAGAACTGTTTGTAAACAAAAAAAATACTGAGAATTACTATAATAATATATTCATTATCATGTATATTGTTTAATGGTTTAATAAAGTGACATCAGATTCCATCAGGGTTATTTTATTAAAAAAAAAAATCAAAGCACAATTCTTTCATATAATCATGCTCACACAAACATTTTTTGAAAGCAAATTTACATTTATATTTATTATATAAATTATAAAAATAAAACCTCATAATATAACATCTGTACATTAATTGACATGGTTTTATTCAGAAGCAAAAACAGGAAACGTAACACTCAGGAATATTAGTTCGCTCTATAATATTGAATTTAAGAGATGAGTAAAGTGTGGAAGGGAAATAGTACTTTATTTTTTTAATGATATCTTAAATATGTACCTGTGATTATCATGCTACGAAGTGCTGATAGTAGACCACGTTTTTCAAATGAAACACATACAGAGACCCCTGCTGTACACAGCTGCACACTTGGTCTCCTGAGTGTTACATTTCCATTACATAAAACCGTCACGCTAACAACAACAACAACAAAAACACTAAACTGAAGGGGGGGAGGTCACAGGAAGTCAAATGGCAGTGACAAACCTATATATATTAAAAAAAAAAAAAACTAGACAACAATTCAGACTGTTACAATGGTGGTTAGGATTAAAAGCCACTACAAAATAAACAGCGAAATCTTTACGTATTCACAAACATGTACAATAATTGTTATAGACATCATTATGAATACCAAACCAGTTAAATTAGAAGTTTAGCTCCACTTTCTTGGTACAAACGCAACCTCCATCATCACTGAGTTTGGACAAAAACTTTTCTCCTTGATTTTTTTTCCCTGCTTTACTTTGGTGATTATAAAGTTTCATCCCAGAAGACGACTTCTATAAGGAAACTAAAACATTCGGCAGTAAGTTAATTTTCCTCTGAATGTCATCAGTACTCAGATAAGAGTAGAGTTTATTTTAGGTATAAATTAATATATATATATATTTAAAATTTTATTTATAGGCTGTTAGATTTCACCTGTCACTCTTATATGATCATATTTTCGACACCCCTGCATTCAGCACAGTGGTTGTGCTGCACGTCTGAGATCTCATGTGGGCAGGTGGCAGATGTGCAGACGTGCTTGTGTTCTCCATCCCACCCCTGAAAACTGGACTTCCTACTGAACAATAAGAGTGTGTGATCTTGAAGGTGTGTGAAACTTTCCTTAAAGCTGATGGATCTTTTGGTGTTTAGTAGTCAAATATAGTTTGGTTTGACTCCTCACTTCGTGAGAGTCCAAGCCGGATTTGGATTGTTCAGTCCTGGGCTAAAATAGCTCAGCAAGAGGTTAAGCATGCACACATGCCACATTCAGTACAGGGAGTGTGTGATTGTGTTGAAGGAGGCGAAACACAGTGGTGAGAGCAGTTAACCAAAGCTTGCTTCTAACACTCTGGTCAATAAAACATCCGTACACTTATGAACACCCTATGCTCCATACAAGCATGAGAACAGCTCCTGAAAATTCTTACTGGGTGCGTGCATGTGTGTTTGTCTTTGAAGGCCAAGACATTTGCCTTCACACACCTCCTTAAATGTTTGCTCTTCCAGATTTGCTACAACCTACCACATAACTGTATAGGTAGTGAGAAGGACGTACGTGTGTTTATGCGCACAGTTCTGTGTCAGTGTCCTCAGATGGAACTCTCCTCACACTGCGCTAAGGGCGCTCCTCTTAGCACATGCAACTTAGCAAGTTCCTCCTCCAGTCCTCCTAGTCCGTCCCCTAGTTCACTGAGTCCGTCCCCTAGTCCCTCCTCTTCTCCTTCTGGCCCCGCCCTTTCTCGGACAGGAAATTCTTCCCCCATGTGGACTGATGTATCATGCAGCTTGTGTCCACTTGAATTGGCAAAAATATATCCACACTTCCGCTCAGGAATATGTCCTCCGTGTCCATTCAGTGTCCCGTTCCTTTTCTCTGTAAAAGGGGGCGCATCGGAGAACATACTGGCGCTGCTGGGTGACTGGGGTGTGTCCGAAGAGGGCAACAGGTCCCGCCCTTTTTCTGAGGTCGATGAAGAATGACCGCTTCCTCCTCTCTTAAAACGCCGGTGAAGTAAACACACAAGCAAGGCGCCGAGCATTCCACCAATAAACAAAAACATTATGTACCCGACCATGAATTGACGGCTGGATGCTTGCTTGATGCTCAAGGTGGCACTGGACTCCTGGAGGAGGATTCTGTACGCAGCCCTGGGACAGGCTGGCTGCTCTCGTCCGGCTTCCTCGCAGAAACACACATAGGTGCCGTTGCTTTCCGAAGTGACTCGTACCTCCAGGTCAGAGAGGTGCCGTCGCGTGTGTCTTTGGGGTGGGTGCTGCCAGTGGCAGGGACGAGGCGAGACCTGAACGCAGGGCAGCATCACATGCAGCCCTTCTGCCACATGCAGTTCTTTCATCTGAGGAGAGCAACGATCTGCAAAGAGGGGGTGAGGGGGGTAGGAGCAATAATTAGATATATATTAAACATTAAATAATGCTTTAATGTGGCTGTAAAAATGGTAACATTAAATATAGTATTTGACAGCTGGAAGCTGAAGATAAAGTCCAAAACATATCAAATCATTTAAAAAACTGGCATGGGGGCAGCGCAACACACTCGGCGGGCAGCGCTATCCGCTCCTTCCGCTTGTGTGAGCTCACAGACGCCCCTGATTGGCTGTAGAGCCGTGATTAATGTGCGAGCACCGAGTACCTCTCATCCCTCCCCTCTGAGAGAGCTTGGCCAATCAACTCTCTCTAGGCCTCCAGCTGCGAGAGGTTGCAGCATCGCCCGGGAATTAAACTCGCGATCTTTATCACTGCGCCACTCGGAGGCCTCAGAGGTTTCAAAATGAAACAAACAAATCAGGTGTTCTCATTAACTAGAAGAACAGAATCTCACCTTCACTTCTTCCACACTGACTAATTGAATCTTCACCAAGTCTGGAAGGGAAATTTAACACATTAAGTGATGAAGAGAGGGCATGCGATACAAGTGTGTATTGCTCATGAGTGTGTTTGTGACTCACTCTGTGATGGCCAGGATGCAGGCAGCCTCTTTCTGTCTCCACACACAGCCGAGTGACCGTGCACGCGCACACACTTCACAGGTAGTGTAGAGAGAGCAGCCTTCTGTACGCAACTTCACCAGAGAGTAAGGAGACCCGACCAAAGCTTCGTCCTGAGAAAAAGGAAATGGGTTCAGGTACTAATCTAATAACTGATCTAACTTTGACAGTATTGAATAGTTTTCTCTGATGTTTTATAAATCTGTAGAAACGGCAACATGATCAGTGGCTCTCTTTTTATCCATATTATGTATCCGTGTGTGTGTGTGTGTGTGTGTGTGTGTGTGTGTGTGTGTGTGTGTGTGTGTGTGTGTGTGTGTACCTTGTATAAAAGGATGTTGTTGATGGGCTCTGAGGCTGGAAAAAGAGGGAGTTCTTGCAGAAGTGTTGCATTCGGGCCCACTACTGCAATTCTGTGAAGCTCTCCATGATCTATACAAGAACAAAGTATAATATATAAAATCCATTTCACAGTATCATGCACACACATTCATACATTTTTTTTTGTTACCTGTCCCAAGATGCAGAACAGTAGCATTAAGCTTGCTGTTGCCGTTAGAGACGGGGGTCAGAGTTACAGCCAGTTTGGTGTACGTAATTCCACTCCTGACCAGTAGGGGTGCTGCCACTACACTGTTCTCCATGAGAGGGTGGTCCCGCACGAACGTCAGCACTTTATCAGGCAGCTTCAGGGACGAATCGTAGCCCTCGGCTTTAAGAGCGCTGTTCAGACACTGTGGCCGGAAAGTGCGAGAGAATGAAAATGTTAAGTTGTCTTAAAAAAGAAAAATAGAGCAACAACAACAAAAAACATATTACTGGAGGTGATGTTGCACACCTTGGGTATCAGGATAATGTTAAGTACACATGATTATATAGGACAAGGATCATAGGACTACACAGATTATATATATATATAGTTTAAGCAAACATTAAATATAGATTAGCGTGAGTGCTGTTGTGTACCTGGCCTGGTCTGGGTGTAGGCACTGGCTCTGGGTTCATCCAGTTCTCACAAGTCTTTTTCAGCTCTTTAAAGGGGCCATCCATCACCTTAGTGATGTCCTCCAGACTGTACACACACACTGCAGACATTTCCTCCCTCTCCCTACACACACACACACACACACACATACACACACACGTTTTATCATCAATCGATAATAAGTGCAGTTAGATTTAGATTTGGTAGACTGACGGACTTTACTGATACTGCATTACAGTAGTGGTCAGAATTTGGGAATGCCAGTTAACCTAATCTGCTTGTCTTTGGACTGTGGGAGGAAACCGGAGTACCCTAATAATTATACATTCTAAATAAACATTAGAATGTATAATAATGTATGCAAAATGTAAATGTCAAAACTGTGATGCAGATACATAAAACCTTGTTGTTGTATGTAATTCTAGTAGCACTCAGTATCCAGAAGATCAGAATATGATTCAGATTGCCTCAGTAAACTTAATGTGATGGGATTTGATCAGCACTTACCATTGCGAGGTAAAGATACCGTAGAAGTGTGTGCTGCTGGGGTCTCCTGGTGTGTGCTGTTTGGTAAAGACATCAGTCAGAATGTTAAAGCGCTGGCCACTCCCTCGATCCTCACACACCAACTGAGCCTTAAGGAATGTTGTCCAGCGTCTCTGTAAGGTCTTCATGCCACCCACATCAGACTGAGAAGAAGCATGAGGTAAGAATGCAGACACGACTAACCAAAAAGTAAGGAGAACTTGAGTCTGTGTGCAAGAGAAATCTTAACGATTTCGGTCTCCTACCTTACACACTCGAGCCACCCTGGGCACTTTGACCTTGGTGTAGAGGTCATATTCTTTGGCCACTTCAGTAAAGAAGAAATAGATCTTGTCATCTTCTCCTGTCGGGTTGTTCCTTTGATCCTCTTGGATGAAGGCTGAGCTGACAAATTCTGGATCTGCACCAGATTAAACAACAGCGTGTTATACTAAACAGTACCTGTAAAGTTCATTCATCTTCAGCAGCTTCTTTATTCTGGTCAGATACACCAGAGCTGCTAACACTGGGTCAGATGCGGGGGACATTAGGCACAAAAATCAATTATTATAAACCTGTGGGAAAAGTTAGGTGCTAAACTTTTAAATGTGCCTTGGTTTTCAATTAACTTAAAGAAACGCTGGATTTGGATCAGGTACAGGAATTACTATACATCAGTTTCCACCTGTGCTACTTTTTCATTCTGAATGCACCTAAAATATGATGCAGAATTCACATTTTAGTCAAATCTTAAACAAGCCAATAAGATTTTCCCCAGTTGTGCCTTACATAGAGGCAAAAATTATACATTTGGAAGGGGAGTGAAATAAAAGAATTTAGAGGCAACATTATTCAATTTCTGAGGGGTACACATACTTTCAGGGAGCTCTGAGACTTGTCCTAACTTTTTAAAGAAATAGTAATACATAGAATCTTTAAATAAAAAGAAAAAAAAATCCAGACAAACAACAACCCTTGCTCACAGCAGCATCGTTCTGTTCTGGTACTAATGTAAGGGCATCCTGCTGTGTTCAAATGTCATTTTAATTCTATGACTTTAAGCTCTCAGATTTTTCATGCCTGCATCATCAGTTCATTATGCATGGAAAATGAATAGGAAAAGTGATGCGTTTTAGCTTATGGATTCAATCATTACCATATCTTAATGAAAAAAATTAGGGTAGTAGAACTCCTGACCATAAGTATTTTTTTTTCATATGCTGAATAAATATAAGCGGCAAACAATATTCAGCCTATATTATCAATAATGCAGGAGGTTTTTCTGAGTTTATTTATCCACAAGGATGGTTCAGCAATTTTGTACTTTTCCTGCTTTTTTTCCCCCCACCATGCTGGAGGCAACAGTTGCAGCTGACAGGTTGCTCGAGGCCATAATGGCCGAAGGTCTCTTTAGCTGCGAGCTGCTCATCGTCAAACCCCTAGATTACTATTAGGTTTCCAAATGTGAAGCTTGAACACAAGAGCGATAAATATTTCTGTTGAGTGTATACAGTGTATGCATGCTGTGTGCGTGTGTAGGTCTCACCGCTAAGCCAGTTGATGGACCGCTCAGTCCGGATGCGCTCTTGCTCAATGCCTGTTACTCTGGAGATGTCAAAGAGAGTTCCTAGGAAGTTACTAGTAGTAGCAGTGTACAGGATTCCCCCTGAGAGAGAGCGCAACAAAAGGGAACTAAACAAGCGATGCAAAAATAACACCGAACAAAACTGCCAGTTTGGGTTGCTGAAATGGACATACATTTTCTATTATTCAAATCAGAAAGTTAAAAAAAGGTAATACATTGTCTTATTCTATTTATATAGGTATACAGTAGTGTGGAAAAGTCTTGAGCCATCCCTCATTTCTTCATATGAGCCAGAGAGCCTTGTATTATAATGCAGTCTTGATGAATAGTTCTCAAGCTTTCCTGAAAGACTTTTTTTGTCTTTCATTTTTAGTCCAGTCCTTGTACCTGTGCGAGATTGATGCTTTTGTTTCTTAAGCCCCAAAGTGACCTATGAATCATTCAAACATAAAAGAACCCGCCTAGCGTAAGGCATGAACCAGTGAGAAACAGGTGAAGGTTATGGCAGATGATCAGGCTGTTGCTTGGTGGACTGATGTTGAAGCTTGAGTGGTTGGAACTCAAGCGGAGAGTGGATGAGAGGGGAAATTAAGTTGCTGCTGAGATTGATGGATAAACAAGCAATTGTTTTAAACATTTGCTCCACTTTCTTTAATTTAATCAATATACTTTATTTTTATTTAATATGAAGAAATGAGGGGTTGATTCAAGACTTTTTCACAGTGCTACATCTACCGTGTGTTTTTCATACCTGCCATGACTGCAGTATAGTGTTGGCTGGGCTCAAAGGGGCATTTCCCTTTTCCAGTCTCCATCTTCTCCTTGCCATCCTCTAATTTTTCCAGTGTAAATGTTGAGATATTCTAAATGAGACATAAAAATTGATTGTATAGAGGAAACCACATCCAAGCACTGAAGAGGGTGAAATAGTAATCAGCTTGAAAACATTGTCCTGCAAATGTCCTTCTGCCACCACACTTTATTATATTTTTTCATCATGAACAAGCCTGTGAATATATCTGTATGACTGTCACATCAGTGCGTGGTTGCTGATGTGCACCTTTTGTGTTTGCAGGGTGATGTCAGTCATCTCATGTTTGAATGGGTGTGGGAGCATGCCAGTAAATTTATTTGTGGACGGATGAACATGCGCACAAACACAATAGCATGCAAACACGCTAGCACGCAAAACACACGCTTACCACAAAGGCACACTGGGGGTCGAAGGCATATGTGCCACAGGCGTAAATGCGTCCATCTCCCAGGAACTCCAGGAGGCGGATGTAATTATTGCAGTCGGCCTGATGGGGACAGCAGAGCACAGACTGAGCAACAGACTACAACGCCGGGGAGTAAAATGGATTACAGTTTATAAAGAATTTATTTTTTATACAGGAACGAAACATAATTACATCAGATGCATTACATGTGATAAATGAAAGAACAAGAACTAGAATTAACATACACTCACCAGTCACTTTAACAAGAACACCTGCACACAGCCTCATTTATGCAGTTATCAAATCAGCCACTCATGTGGCAGCAGCACAATGCATTTAATGGTGCAGAAACAGGAGATGCACTTCTACACACTCAACAGACTGTGCCTTAACTATGGCATGCTTGCTGGTACCAGAAGATACAACCAAGCATGAGTATTAAGTTTTTGAGAAACTACTGATCTCCAAGTGTCAACCAAATTGTCTTTAGAGTTTACAAAAAAAAAAAAAAAAAACTCAAACATCCTGTGAGTAGAGGGACCGCAGGCTAGAACACCACAGGACAATGAGCCGACTAGTGTGAGCTGACAGAAATCCTACAGTTAAAGCGTATAAAAAGGGTGATTTGCTTTATGATCTTAAACTGCGCAGTTTCAGTAAGTCTGGCCCATTATAGCCTCAGATTCATGTTCTTGGCTGTTCATCCCTTCCACTGCAAGCTTTGAGGTTTTGTTTCTCTTCTAACCACAGTTGTAAAAATGTGATTACATGAATTACTGTATCTTTCATGGCAGCTTGAATCGCTTTCCTCTGAATCATTTTTCTCATGGCAGCTCGTCATTTTCCTCTGATGGCCCCGAAACACTCAAACCAGCCCATCTGGTCCAATAGCCATGCTACGGTTAGCGTCACACTTTTTCTTCATTATATTTTTCACCTGAAGATTAACTGAAGCTTGTGACCTGCATCTGCATGATGTTTTGCACTGCACTGCTGGCGCCCCACATTAATGGCTGATTAGAAACCTGCAGAAAAGTGTGTTCCTAATAAAGTGGACGGTGAGTGTACACAGCATAATAAAATCAATATGCATAGCGTTACATGACAAGATCTTTAATCGCATTAACAAAACACAACTGCTGAGAGGCAGTATATATTGATATCCTTAAAGGTCTGAAAATATTATATTGTGATATAGAAATTACAATTTCTCTCTCTCACACACACACACACACACACACACACACACACACACACACACACACACACAGTATGTACTGTACATATGAACACAGTGGAAATTCCCATTACCGAGCAAAATGATTTGGCTTTATCAAGATACTGATTGGCTAAAACATGCTTTTTCATCCGATGTGTATCCATTTCCAGCTCTACAACGTGTTTGAACTCTTAAAAGCATTGACGAACTTCACCATCACTGGAACAGCGCAATGTTTACTCACCATTCCTAAACTCAGCTCCCCTGAGGGTGGCGGCCCTGGCAGGGGCTGTTTGTATTCACTAACCTGAGACAGTTTTTCATTTATTTTTTAAGTGCGTAGGATCAAGTGCGAGGAGCAAAGAGAACAAACCCAACGTGGGGACGATGGTAGTAGTGCTAAACTACTATGAATGTTTTAAACAAGAAACCAATCAGGGTAGAGCAGTTCCTGATTTTAATGCGATTTGAATGAGGTGTGCATGTGTAATTCAAATGAACAGCATGTCTCTCTCTCTGTCTCTCTCTCTCTCTGTCTCCTTTCTGTGCCTTATATGCCTTTTGTTTGCTTAATCAGACCCTTTGATCGCCACCCTCTGAGTCTCTTCCCAACTGTCAATCACTTGCAGCCCCCCCAACATCACCCTGGAACAGCATGGTGGGTAAGACATGGAGCCACTAAGCGGCCTAATTAACTCCCTCACACACATGCTGGCCCCATGTGAAACTTCCCCAACTGTGTGTGTGTGTGTGTGTGTGTGTGTGTGTGTGTGTGTGTGTGTGTGTGTGTGTGTGTGTGTGTGTGTGTGTGTGAGAGAGAGAGAGAGCGAGAGAGAGAGAGCGAGAGAGAGAGAGAGAGGAGGAGGGGGGGGGGTAGTTTCAAGCCTTCTAATTATCCTTTCTTAATAACAGCAGGTAAATGATCTATTTTAATATAGCCGGGATACAGTTATTTATTTATTTATAGCGGAATTACATTTTGGATGAAAAATGATATGGTGGATACACACTTAAGCGCACACACATAAGTAAGTACACTTCAACTTATATACTAGTGAGTGCTTAGAGATTACAAAGAGTACTGACACACACACACACACACACACACACACACACACACACACACACACACACACATATTATACACACGCTCACCTCAGTTTTTCCCTTCGTCACACAGGATTTGCTCTTCTCTTCTGGAACATTCCATACAATCTATTGATTGAGAGAGACGTGGAATTTAGTGCTTTCAAACTAGGCTCGTTGTCTAGCACATGATAATTGTCCTATTTTGCAGCAAAAAGAGACACTGCCGTCCATGAATATGCAAATGCTTATTTGGGCTTATGAATGCATTAATATAATTAAACAGGAGCAGGCTGAGCGCATCACATTATTCATTTATCCATCACATACATAAAATCTTAAATGCAGAGATACAAATCTAAATTACTCGTACGTTTATCTGTACTCAATATCAGTCTGTGATTGTGTCCATCAATTACAACTTTAAAACCCCCTTGGACAATGTGAGCAGATATCCAGTGAGCACAGATAGCCGCCTGCACTTGAGAAGCAAATTATTTGGACTAATACTCATTGGATTTTAGAAATAAAATAAATAAATAAATAAATAAAACATTTACATGGCAAAGCAGCTCTGATGCATTACATCATTTCTTAGACTCACCAGTCGAGCTGCTCTTCCTCTTGACTGTTTTTTTCTCTGAAGGACAAACTCTAACTTACTGTGCAAGGCATAAAACAGTAAAGCAGCCTTTGTGGTGACTCGCCTATAATGGCACTGTTAAATTTGCCATATGATATTTAATGGAACATGATATCTGAGCGAGTCATGCTGCCACGAGGCAACAAGCTGATCCTGAGCTGAGCCATAGAGATACCAGACTTGAATAAAACAAGAGCTGTGGTTATGCTTGCATTTGCGCACACACACACACACACACACACACACACACACACACACACACACACACACACACACACACACACACACACACACACACACACACACACACACACACACACACACACACACACACACACACACACACACACACCATAATGGGAGAAATCAGGGGTGGTTGATGGAGGTAGGGGTGTAATTTGGTTAGTGAAATGGACCAGAAAGAAGAGATGAGGTCATTGGTAGAAACAAGCACGCACAGTTTTTTTTTTTTTTTTAATGAAAAACAATTTGCCTTCATCAGATTAGTAATCTCTTTTTTCACAGTATTCTTGCCCTGATGATTATTTGGAAACACAACCGTGTATAATGTTCTTTACTGAGAATCAAATCATTTTGCACCTGCATGTCAACACCTGGAATCAAAATAGACCGGGTCAATCCAGTTAAAATGAAAAACAAATCTTGCAATGTTGTAAATAAATAAATAAATAAATAAATAAACAAACACTCTGGAAATGATCTCTGCCTAATTCCATGTGGTATTTGCGTGGCAGATTTCACAGTTGCTCTTTTAGCCACATGCCTAATGCTCATACAATCCAACAGGCAAAATAAAATTCACCTTAGGAGACTTTAATTTGTTGGTAGTATCCACGGCAACAATCATGTCTCGTGCCCCCAGGTAGAGTATCCCAGACTCCCGGTCCAATAGGAAAGTGCTGATGTTGGCCACGTCGTCCAATTCCCACTGGGTCACCATGGAGCTTGCCACTGAGACAGAGAGAGAGAGAGAGAGAGAGAGAGAACAAGAGATGGATAAATGGAATAATATTTCATGGCAACCCTATAATAACTGCTCCAAACCTAACTAAACAAACACATTAGTATATATGTTTGACTTCAACCATAAGGCCTAATCCCCTACCTACAACGATGACATACACAGCTACCCACTACATATACAATGCACACTAGTGTAAACAATAGTTACACACTCGTTTAGCCAGTGATACGTAATTCTGTGGAGACGTACGGTATCAGCACAAGTGTTTATATTGTGAATACATTAGAGAAAGTGTTGATAGTGTGAATAATTAACAGTGTTTAAATTGGAGCTGCATTGTAGTGAGCCAGCCTAATGAAACAACTCTACTAAATCGGTACACTTCCATTAAAAACACATAACACTTCAATCAGTTTAGAAAGATACGCAACAGTGACTCGATCGATACAGATGGACCTTGTGAAGTAACCATTTCTCTGATCACCAAAAATGTTTTAAATTCAAGAAAACAATGGTGCATTTATTTATTTATTGGCGCAATCATTTATTCCCATTTTGCCCAATATATGTGTATATGCTTTCTGTTATTGTACAGTATGTAGACGTTCTTAAAAGTAAAAGTGAGATGAAAAGAGATTCTTAATCCTTCATATATCATGTGAAGTGTGGGCTCAGCCTCTCAGGCCAGAGGATTTAGCAACATAACATGTATATGTGATTAAATCATTAAAATTAATAATTGCGTTCAGATATCGTGTAATGTTTTTTTAGATTTGCAAGCTAGATTTCCTAATGTTCATTAGTGAATGTCCTGTTTTTTTTATTATTTTTTTTATACATTATTGAGGTTGCGCCTTAAATTATGGTGGAGCTCCGCAGAGGAATCTGTAGAAAGTACTGGAAGTCAACAGAGCAATTCACAGCCGGCAACTATCTTTAGACAT
This sequence comes from Clarias macrocephalus, assembly GCA_011419295.1. Classification (NCBI taxonomy): domain Eukaryota; kingdom Metazoa; phylum Chordata; class Actinopteri; order Siluriformes; family Clariidae; genus Clarias; species Clarias macrocephalus. The sequence goes on from JAAGKR010001274.1 coordinate 89,164, forward strand.
CTGCAAACACAAACTACTGTCTTAAGGGAAATTTCGAATGCTACACAAGGCTGAGCATTTTATTCCCGTGGATGTTTTTTTTTTTTAAAAGCAAGCACAATGTTACAGTACGTGTGAGAAAAGATGGAAAAGAGAGAGAGAGAGAGAGAGAGAGAGAGAGAGAGAGCACGAGGTGAGATCTTGCTCATTTATTTATTGATGGGCTGAGCATGACGAAAACATGGAGAAAATAAATATGCGCGTCATTTCGGTATAAAGCCGTCTTTGGTCTGTTCGTTTTAGCAAGACTGAAAGTCGATATCTTACAAAGTGTGGTCGGTGTGATTTATGCAGAAACATCGTGCCAGATTAGTTCTCGTTCTCGTGTTCTTGCTGTCTAGGTCCGCTTGATCTCACGAGGGGTCACGAGGAGGAGGATCCGTCTGAGGCTCAGCCATGTGTGCTCTAACCCCATCACCCACAGGCTTACAGGAATTAGGAGTCTGTGTACAAGGGAGTTCCCCATCACACTATAATGAACACAGACAAATACGGTTCCTGTTTCATGTCCCTACTTTATCGATCCTTTTCATTTATTCTTTTTCCTTAACCCAAAAAGCCTACCTATAGAGAACTTGTTGAAATTTCTTGTTGTTTCCCACTCTAACATTCTGTAAAAAGGCTACTGTACGTGTGTGTGTGTGTGCAACAATCCGTCAATCCATAACGTCTGCCATTGCACTCCTTTCTTCACCACACATGCACATATACATACAAGCAATGATGTGATCAAATGAATTCAATTAATCATGCGATAATACAATCCTCTTGCTGTTATCAGTACACGAGTGCATACCGAGTTTGATGTGCCATAAACATCCCTACTTAGTACCACAGAGTGACTCTAGCGCACACAAACATGCACACACAAGGATATGACAATGTATCTGTCAATATTTGCCAGCAGCGATGAGTAATGGTTATACAAACACAGCTCTCCCTGAGCACTAGGAACAGCAAAGCCTACTATATGATCGTCCTGACTTTTCATAACACGGCTACATGAGTCGGGTTCCCTAGGTCGGGCGGGGGTGCACTCCCAAAAACATTTTTTTAAAAGGTCGCATCTGCATGTTATTACCTCAACAGATGAACTCGACACATTTCCCTGAAGTGCATATACAGAGTGAATAACAGAAAACCTGATTGTTCAAAACGCACTCCTTTCTTAGATGATCGACATCGCCAACAAACACTGATGTGATTTTTCTTTTAATGCTCACATTGACCCGGACAGCTATAATAAGACTTGAGCCGTGTCTGGCTGACGTTAAATTTACATTCAGTACTGAGGAAATCTGCTATTTAACAGGTGCTTGCATGACATTACTTCTGTCCAGATGAGCCATGTCGGTGTTTTTCTCCATCCTCCTGAGAAAATTACAGACCAAATTACCATTTTTTTTTTCACCGAACAGCAGTCATCTGATAATTTTAGTGCACATGGACACGTGTCCATGATTTTCTATGCAGATGTCGCCTCATGTTGAGGGGGAAAAAAAAAAGCTGAGGTTTCACTGTTGCTACCTGCCATGTTTAGTCTCTTTTCCTACATGCTCCTTGCGGAATCATATTCAAGAGGACAAAGAAAATGAAATAATTTAACAATATAAAACTGCAGGTTGATTAAAGGAGCCATTATAATGCCAAGTACAGGTGCATATGATTGCTTTATAGTTACAGACGGCATAACATCATGACTTTCATTTTCCGATAAATGGTTACTAACTGCATTACTACTAGTTCTTTAAATATGTATAAATGTAATGCAAACTACTAGGGTTGTAAAAATAATAAAGAAATAGCTGTAATAATTCAGGGTAATTCTATGACAATCAGTCAGCTACCCCTCTTTTTTACCTGTCTCAAAACTATAAAGTTTAAGTAAAAAAATCATAGTTTTGAATGCATGTTATATGTCATATATATGTTAAACATCTACAATACAACTACTTACACTTGTATTATAAGGTTATAAATGAACTTTTTTTTGCCCCGCCCCCATCGCCAAAAAAAAGAAAAGAAAAAAAGTTTATTTAAATCCTTATAATTACTATAATTAGTATAGGGAATGCTTTTTGTTGAAATTGTAAACTTTGTAAAATGCACACACTACGAAAAACAGGACACACAAAAAGCTTTGGTGCTATTCTTCAAAGGACTTATGCACCGTGTGTGACTCATTAATAGAAATGCAAGGTATTTACTATGGAATGTGCATTTGTATGCCACAGACTTCCTACAGTTTCTGTTTGAGGAAAGAGAAACACACAAATAACTATTATTTTGACTGAGTGTGGAGAGAGCGAAAGAGAGAGAGAGAGAGAGAGAGAGAGAGAGAGAGAGAGAGAGAGAGAGAGAGAGCAGGGGAGGGGGTTCACAAAACAAATTAAAGTAATGATCCATTTCAACTGTGTCGTTAGAACCTTGTTGGATATTAATCCTAATATTAAAGTGCACTGACACATTGAAGGATCTTTTCATGTCAATTTCAATCCCAGATTGTTTTTTTTTTTACTTCACTTTTTTTTTTTGCATCCTTCCATCTGTCTCCTAAAAGCTTGCCAAATGGACCCACACTTTCACCCTTCTTCCTTTTCCCACCCCTCAATCCCAGACTGACATTTCAGATTCGGGGTGGAAACGGACAGACAGAGTCAGACTCTGTCCCTGAGGAAAGGGTCCTCTTAACGCCTTGTGCAAGACGCATTTCGGTCCCTCTAGGAATGCCTGTGTGGCAATGTGATTTTACATTACACCATCTTCCACCCATACTTCACATAATTATACGACTTCCTCCATCCGGCAATCTATCGGTCATGTGATGCGACTGCGAGAGATAAATAGGGTTCGAGTGTATACAGAAAAGCAGGAAGAGCTATATTTTTTCTGGGCCCTATTAAAACATGGAGATACTCAGCAGGTGGGGCACTGTAACAAATAGCGCCAAAACTCTCACAGTTTCCAGCGAACACACACACTGCTAAGTCCGGAGCAGGGGTCCGTGATGGCAGAGGAACAGAGAGATGACACTGGAGTGCTAAGCCCAAGTACTGGCCTGCCATGGAGGGAAAGGCAGCCAAAGCCTACTCCACTCTGCTCATTAATCATTTATTCAGTCGCACTCCATTAATCATGAATGAAAAACAAGCAAGAGACAGAGAGACAGAGAGAGAGAGAGAGAGAGAGAGAGAGAGAGAGAGAGAGAGGTGGAAGCATAAACATACTTGGTGTGACGGCAGTAAACAGCGGTGGGATTTTTTTTCTCTTTCGTTATACATGTTTCCTGCTGCCATCTTCCATCATACATCTCTATAATAAGTAATAATCATCTCTCTGATTTTGCCCGACTTCTCCTCAGCATGCTGCTCTTTATTCCTCCCCATCACGTCAGGATCTCATACGGATGCCATCTTCTTCCCTCTCCGTCTACAAAATGCACCCTACCCCCACACGCCTGCTGCTGCATAAAGCCCCACAGCAAGTCGAGTGTGCTGTATAAATGCTTTCTGATTGACTCCGACTGCGCAGGGGCTGTGGGAGCTGATATTAGAAAGAGAAAGAGTACAACATTTATGAATAATGCACCCCAAACCAAAAACCTGTCAATCACAGAGAGGATGGGAATAATTAACACTGCAGCACGTTACCCAGTTTAATCAGCGCGGCATTTTTGATCAAATTGTCACCAATTCAATTCTAGGCACTTTTGGAGCGACAGGACGTGATCGAATTTGAACGTAGAATTAAAGAAAATTATACAACCATGTCCGCCATCAACCCGGGAGGAAATCCTGACTGACATCCATAAATATGCAAATAAGTCACTCTGTTGCTGTGCAAGTCGTTGGGAAGGAAAACGAGTCTCTGAAGGTATTTAAAATCCAGATATAAGGACAGTTTCCTGTTTAGCCCAGGTGCTACTCGGCACTGTAACCCACAAAATCGAAGCAATTCCCCAATCAGCACCATTACAGCGAATAACCTAGATAACAAACAGTTCTTTAGCTACAGTGACTCATGTCTCTACAATAGGTAGCATCTCTCACCACGGGTCACTGAGAGCCACCTGCTACTCCTAATTGCTCACAATTCAATTCAACTTCCTGATTTAATCAGCGCTACAACATAACGCACACTGACAAAGACAACTGTTTCGTGGGAAGGTGATCAGTCACTGCCTGTCATTTTACTCACAGCCCTGGAAAATAAATAATGCATTAACTCTCGGCATCAACTCGAGATCTGTTTTTTTTTCCTGGAACATAAACCGAAACTGGATGCAGCAACCAACACAATAGGCTTTTGGTTACCGTGGAAACGAGGGATGCTGCTGACTAAGGCTGAATAGAAGATGTATGAGGCAAGAAAGAATAGAGAATAGTAACAAGGGTATTTGAGAAGAAGGGTGGAAAAAAAAAAGAAAAAAGATCAAAGTCTGGCAAAGGAGCAGAGGCACAAATGTGACGTCTCATGCGGGCACAGCTCTCAGACATGCTCCATTCCTTGATAAAAGTATCAAGGGGCTTTTATGCAGGATTCATGGGAGGATTCATATTTCTCTCTGGCAGGCAAAAGAGTGAAATTAGCTCTCTGACTGTTCTAAAGCGACAGACTTCAAAAGTGTCCGATTGAACTCAATTACACCGCAATCACCTCTGAGGTGTTTAAACTGCTCTGGATTTTAAAGTGACCGACAGAGGTGCAGACATTTTATTTATTTATTTATTATTTATTTTTAAACTCTGACACACCATCGCGAGTATAAATGCACTGCCACTTGGACATCTTTTAACACTGAAACATCCAGCGGTCTTCATTAAAGTGCCATTAACCTGTGCTGTCTTTCTGTTCATTGTAAATAAAAACTCTCGACAGGTGAGTGTGATGTGTCCCTCTGCTCATTTACAGTGAACGTGAACAGGAAGCACGATGAGTGTGCACGTGTGTGTCAAAACGAAACCCAATCAGGCAAGACAGAGACTGTGGCAGGAGTGTCAAAATGGGTTGAGTAGGTGTGATGGCTGCTGCTCCACCTCTTTCCTTCTCCGTATGCTGCAGTCACATACTGTACCTTTCCACCGCGCTCTTTACAAATGAACGTAAAAGTCTCAATCACATTTCATTTTTTGTTAATGACAGCTGCATTTTGACTTTCACAATATAGACATCTATAGTAGGGCTTAGCCAATATGGACAGATGATGTTTTTATTGGCCCTGGTGCATGAAATCATGAATCCCTATTCATATATTCACAAGTCCATCTCAGCACACTGCTCCTTAAACATAACTTCTTGGACAAATGCAGTTTCAGTACTACATATAGTAGGAACGTCTGCATACGTATTTTCAGTCTAATGTGTTTGAAGATATGAAGAATTTAAGAAGAATATATTTAATGAATGTGACTTTTGGACAGGATTCCTCGATTCCTAACAGCGCTTATAATAAAAGACCTTTTGTTCACAGTGTAGGTTTTCCACTTGTCTAAAATGATCTACTACCTATTAGCAGCTATTGTGCGACTCTGTTGAACTTTTCTACATTTATTGCTCCAGTGCCACCCTAACACATGGCCACAGAGAGCGAATAAATAGTCTACAATTAGACTTGTCAGCTCACCCTGCGCATGCACACATGCACTTCTATGCTTCTTTGTTTCTCTGATAACCTGTACTGACAGCAGGTCTCGTAGGGGGGAGACTATAAAAACAACAAGGTACTTATAAGGAGACCCATCACTCTCTGAGCTAGTCAGTCAGTCTAGGATCACAGGGTGTGTCAGGAGCTACAAATTAACCTGTCTGTGTGTGTTTCTGTAAAACAATATATGTTAGGGTCAGGGAGCAACGAGCGAGAAAGGAAAGTACTGTACAAAGGGCAGGAGGGCAGAAGGTACACCCGTTTTCTTTTGATTTCACTTTGTCCTCTCTGTTCTGTTGTTCTTCCATTTGATTTGCATTATTATATACATATATTATTATATATACTGTTGTTTTCACTCATCTGTACAAACAGCTTGTACACAGTTAACTTTGTCTAGGGCTGCAGCATTTGATAAATAAAAAAATAAATCCATCCATCAACAGTATCTCTCTCTTTCTCTCTATGTGTAACTGTTAATGCACAGTTTCGTATTGAAACATTTCTTTGGCTAAGACCAAATAACATCACCAATTATCTCATTAAGAGGATATCTGCCAATATATATTTATCATCTCCAAAGTCATGTAAAAAAATAAAATTCACACAAGCTTCAGACTATGCGTATATGACGGCTCACAAATTGCAGCCTTTTGCGATTCAAAAATTGCACAGGTCCACACGGCGATTTAGATTTTTATGCAATTCATCATGCAGCTCGAACCCAGTCCAATAGTTTTACTCAGATCTGCTAGAATAAACCTGGAAAGACCACTTAGGCAGGTGTGTTTCGCTAGAATCGATGGCTCATACACACAAGTTTAGGCCTCTAAATGAACGTGGTAGTAAAATCTTGCTGTGCGTGACTGTCAGAGATTTAAATGATCACAAAAGACTCACTTGTCTACTCGTCTACAGTGAACACTTGGAGAATTCTGCTCGTTTGTGGCGTGCTTCGGAGACCGTGCATTTCATATGCTGAACGTTTGCCATTTTACAAACAGTATTTGTTCAGAATATTTAGCAGTAGAGTGGTTTTTGTTGAAAACGGCCATATTTGGCCTGTGAGACTTGTACAAATGCTTGTAGCATTTGTGCATAAACACAGACAAACAAACACACACACACACACACACTCACACACACTCACACACACTCACACACACCTCTGAGGAGAAGAAACACTTGATGGCACATCTGATGTCTTTAGAAGTACAGCAGAGTGACACAGTGGTTAAATAGCAGCTTCAGCTGATAGCACACCCCAGATAATTGTGTCACCGAGACAAACTGGACAACAACATCCATCTCATTAGGGAGCTCTGTATCTCTGTTGTGCAGATGAGGGTGTTTCCTGGAGACGTTAACCCTCTATCGCCGTTGAAGCAACCTGGATTTACTTGTACTTGTTTTAAAGGGCTACCTCTAGTCCTATTGTGTCCTGAGACACAATTTCCTTTAGACCATAAAAACACGTTCACATTTACTACTCTTAGCAGACTTGAGGAACTGATATACAATCACCCATCCTGGAATGTCCTCTATGAAAGTGTGTGTAGTGTGTGTGTGTCTTTCTACTGTCTAAATCAAGACACCACAAGACTAGAGGTAGAGTAGCCTATTAAAATACAGGGTAAATCCAATTCTAACAGACATATACAGGAAGATACAGAAATAAAAGTGACCTTCACTGCCTGCTATTAGTACTGTGACTACTGTACACACACACACACACCAACAGGATGTTCTTTAGCAGCTGGCATCTCATCAGTCATTAGAAGCACAATACAGTGCAGCATGACAAAGAGAGATGTTAACTAAACACGGCACACACACACACACAGATTCTTCAACGCTCATCTCAAGCTCAATGTCCCGGTGTGTTCATGGCCACACTCAGGGGTTGTGTGTGTGTGTGTGTGTGTGTGTGTGTGTGTGTGTGTGTGTGTGTGTGTGTGTGTGTGTGTGTGCCGTGCACGAAGAAGCAAATAACCGTTTCTCATTATAAGATTATGTTATTAAACTAAGCCACTACTGCCTACTTAAAGCCGTCACTGTCCAGCCTGCATTTTCTTTCAGGACAAGAATGAAAGAATTTTATCTTAGTTCACAGCAGAGATGATGAGATGATCTGCGACTGCACCGCGGTGTTGTGCGTGGACGTTTGCTTCATCCGTGCGTACTTGAAAAGTGAAGTGTGCCGTCTTGCAAGCTGAATAATTCTCCATTACACTGACAGCTATAGCTACCGTAGATTTACTGTATTATTATTACACTTTATATTCCAATATGCCACAACGCGTTCCAAGAGGCAATAATGTGATGATATTGTAGTCTGAGTAACAGGCATGAAATGCTGCAAAAGATAATGGACAGATACTCACTCGTGCTATTAATTTACAGCTGTCTGGTTGAGAGATTATCCTAGAGGAGGCATTTTATTATGAAAAGCGAACTAACACCATAAAGTGACATTTTCGAAAGCATTATTTATTAGTTTGTGTCACCAGCCATTATGTATAACCTTTTTAACCAGAATACACTTTAAAAAAAAAAGAAAAAAAGACAATACTCTGGGGAAAAAAAAAAGCAAAATATGTTATTGTTTACACCCTGCACACTTGAGATGGAGGGAATGGAGCGATGTTTCTTTTGATGAACCTCACGGAAGATGTGTCACAACAGCTCATCAGAATAGGACATAACCGGACACATCTGCCTGCCACGATCAATCATCATTCTCCTGGAAGCGGACTGGTTTTAAGGGACGACACGTCAGTCTGTCAGTGCGCCTTCAGAGAGTTTATACACTTCACACTTCACCTGTGCATGTCGGTGGCGGAAGGAATCATCACCTTAGCAGGTTCGCTTTCAAGCATACGAATTTGTTGAACTTCACGGATTGGAATTTTATTTTATTATTATTGCAAATTTTTCAGGCTTCTACATAATAAAATGTTTTTTTTTTTTTTTTTAATTGTGCCATTTAATTCGCCTTTATTTCTGCCAAAAGAAATTCACTTTATACACTGCCAAATGCCAGGAATCTGATTGCTTTCACATATGGTAGGGTCAGAGTTTAAAGTGGGCCGTAACAGTGCTCCAACATAAACAATAAATAAATAAATAAATAAATAAATAAATAAAGATTCGACAGTGCTCACTCAGCGTCATAGTCACTCATTGTTTTTACCGGTTTATCCTGTATACAGGGTGGCAGGGGTGGCCTGGGGCCTATCCCAGGAGACTTATTGCATGAGGCGGGATACAGCCTGGACACACTTGGACATCCTGGAGGGAACATTTATTCGAGCAGGAACTGAACTTTTTTTTTTCATACGCCTTCAGAATCAGATCAGGACACCAACCATTTGTTGTTGTAGTTTGTCATTTTAAAAGACTCACAAGCACTCATGTCAAATGAGCACATTCGCTGCCTCTCTCTTTTACACAAACAGAACTCTCTTGTCCCTAAACCCCTACTGTTATCTGCCACCATCAGTGAGACATTCATTCCAAACACCATATTAGCATTCCTCCAATTGCTGCACCTATAGACCACTTAAAGCTATCCCACTCACTCCACATTATGCGCTAGACACATGCAGCCTCAGACTGGCTATGGAGACTTTAAAAGCGCAGCGCTCTGACACTGTGTGAGCCTGCTTTGTATTTACTGCTAGTCGGGGCAGTTAGCGTCTCCTCCAGGGAGCCTGGGTTTAGCAGGATTTGGACTCGGTGGGAGTAGTGGAGAGGGCAAGGGTGAAGGCAGAGTGAGAGACAGAGCGACTGCAGACAAATGAAGGAGTGTCTTTGTGGGGAAAGGAAAGACTCCTTCTGCTCCCGTTCCAACGTGCCTGGATTTCCTTTTCCTCATCTTGACCCTGCCTCTGTTTTCAGGATGTACTGTGGGCTTGTGGATGTGATAAGCATGAGGGCCATCACTAATCACACTTGCCCTAAATTCTCCCGCGCCCAAGAGGATTACAGCAAGGAGCTCAGCCGGCAGCTTTCATCTGTCCTGTCTTAGCGGGAAAACCTCGCCTTTTAAGGCCACCTTGTGTGTTTACTCTAGACAAAATTTTCAAGTGATCAATGTATGCGATAGCGCGTAATTTAAGAGCATAGAAATTTCTCAAATTATTTTTTTTTCCTCATTGATTTAATTTTGGATTTTTTTCCCCCCGGACCTTTCTAATAATATTAGCCGATGCCCATCCCATTTAGGCGACAGCTACAAACCAGGGAGATCACATGCTTTCTATGAGACGTGCAGCACTAGCTGATTGCTTCTTATCGAACGTCTGCTCATGCACAGTTAGGGAGTGGAAAGTGCTCTCTAACTTAGGCCCATTAGACCCCATGCAGTGATTGACGCAAGAATACAAGTGCGCCATCCCTCCGCCATCCTAGAACACCAACCTGCTCCCCAGTTCTCCCAGCTACTGATGGTTGTAGCATAGCATCACTCAGTCTAACTAGCAATGTCTGAATGACTGATTCATATTTACATACAAACCATCGTGATGCAGAATTGCTGAAAGTTAAAAGGATTACATACACACAGGAAGTGATCTGGTCCAAGCCGAATTCTAAAAATCTACTCTGTCTTAGGCATCTGACTCGCCGTTTCAATACCTTTAAAGTAATAAACCTTACATAATTCAATAGTTCATTTATTCAGGTGGAGCCAGAACATTTGGCATGAGACGGAAATTTGCTGGAAGGAACATCGGTCTATTGCCAGGCATCATGCGCGCTCAATTCTCACACTCATTCACGCAGAAGCGCAATCTAGCATAGCCAGGCTGTTGTGAAACTTACGTTTTTCTAATAATGACAACAGAGATTACATAAGAATGCATGGAGCTTACAGCGCATGAACTAAAACACACTGAAAAAGATACTGTATGTATACATAAATCAACACATGTTGTTAGCATAATACCCATAATGCCTTGGGATGTGTAGCCTATAGGAATAAACGGTAACTAGGTCATTGGAAAAAACAGGATGGGAAAAAAAAAGAGCTTATAATTTCAGAATCTTCCTGGCAAGATTTAAACTGACCCAGTTGTTGCTCTTTAATCTCACAGGCAGCACTAGATCTGCTGTACACACAGCATATATCCGTAAACAACCTTGCATAACCAAACAGTCGCTCCTTTCCAGCTTCAATTATGCCAGGTTCTTCACAGCTCCCCAGCAGGCCTGATGATCTCCACATGTGACCTGATTAAAACACTTTAATGACAGCAGGCTTGGTGAATGAATGTGAATATAGGTCATTTATCCTGTAAATAATAAGTAATCTGATACGCATGGACATGCTTGCTCGCTATGTTCATCGGTGTAAAACTCAATAAATATATTTTTAAAAAATGTTCTTACAAGTAATCAAGTGCTACAGGTTTATAAGGAACTTTTAAGATATTTAAAGTGCATTTCATTCTCCACTTTATTATTCTTCAGTTTGTTGGTAGAAGAGTTTTAGTTATGGATCGATCAATAGGTCGTCACTGGTGATTTGTTGTCACTGGTAAGTTTTTCCCATCATTGCATCTCACTCAGACCAGACATGACAGATTCTACAATGCTTTGATAAAAGTGCCTAAAACGGAGCAGTACGATCATGTCTGACTTATGTAACCTGACATCTTTGAGATTGAGAGAATGTCTTCAGCTTTTTGGAAGAAGCATGTGAAATCCAAAAATAAGAGAGCGAGAGAACAGAAGCTTTTGGATGATATTCTAGTTTTTGATGTTCTCCTTCGGGTAAATGCTGCAACAGGCTACCAACAGATCTTCACTGATGCTGTAAGACATGATGACAGATGAGTGTCAAAGCAAATGTTCTTATATTTTTATTTAGCAACGCTGGATTCAGAGTTCAAAGTCTCACAAATCTTAAATCATCTGCCTGTGTATCGATATTAGGGTTAAAATTCTACATAAACTTATAGACTCAAGCTTATAGCGCTCAGGGTCAAAGGCTTGTTACCTTTAAAACATACCATAAATGTGTGAAAATAATGTGTTTTGAGAAAATGTCATCAAAGCTTAAGTCGAGATGAAACATGTGGGAAAACAAAACTGTCAGCTGACCTGACGAGGTGTATTTTACAATGTCAGTAACAGTAAACATGAACCCTTAAAAATAGTTAATGTTCCACTGCTGTGTTCAGCTAAAGCATACAACACATTTCTGCTACCATAGTCCTGCCTGAAATATAAAGATGTCTGCAAAAATCACAACTGGACTCTCCAGAATTACTGCTGTCCCAGTGACTTTGCAGATGCTTTCTTTTGTGTCTAAAATTAGACAAATGGCGATAATTACACTATTATGTCATAATAAAGGTTTTAAAAGCTCTAATTGTCCCTAATGGTATTTTTTTTACTAACACACACATTTATAATGTGTTTTTCCCACACTAATGAATGATGAAGACTATAGGGCCAAAAGTTTGTGGACAATTGACCATCACACTCTAGTGATGGGAAGTTTGAATCATTTTAGTGACTCGGTTCTTTGAATCTCGTTCATCAAAATGAACGAATCTTTTTTTTTTTTGAGTCATTTAGTTAATTTCGTTCTTTTGACCAGAAATAAATTAAATTTTGGCTATAGTTCCAGTAATGAAAATATTACAATGCAGCTAAGGACATATTATTATAAACAGAATGAGCCGCTCACCATCATATCTTCTAGTCTGAGTCGTTCGTTCTTTTCAATCTATTGCACTATATAGCGTCTATGGGCATGTGCGCCCAGTAATAAATGAACGAATCACTCTCCGAGACTACTCGTTCTTCTGAGTCACATTAAAGATTCATTCAAAAAGAACGAAGCATTCATGAATGACCCATCACTATCAGGCTCATACTGTACTGTATGTGCTTATTGAACAGCTCATTCCAGATTCATCTCCTTCACAATTATAGAAACCTCCCCTCCCCTGGAAAGTCTTTCCACTAGCTTTCAGAGTGTGAATGTGGGGATTTGCCCATTTGGCCACAAGAGCATTAGTGAGGTCAGGCATTGATGTCAGGCGAGAAGGCCTGGGGCATGGTCAGCATTACCATTTAATCTATGTAGGCCACATGGGTTTTTCCACATCAACATTGGGGAAACAGTAATTCTACAACATGCAGAAACATCCTATACGATTATGTAGCCCCATCATTGTGGTAACAGTTTGAAATCACATACGGCTGTGATGATCAATTGTCCACATACTTTTGGCCATAGAGTGGACATTTATGTCACATGCAAATATATAGTTAAAAATTTATATATTTTGTTGGAGAAAATAGAAATAGTTTTTTCCCCCCTCAATTGTCCAAGTAATAATTGTGAAGTACCAGTAATTGCTGACTGTAAGAATAAGTTTCATAATTGTAAACTATAATCTAACTGGGGGACTAGCGCTCTTTATTTTGACGGGCATTCTTTCTCTCTCTTTCTCTTGTGCTCATTATATGACACAATTACATTGTGCATGTCACATAACATGACATATCATTTTAATCAACGACTCTTCCAAAGTATGCATTTCACATTTCTTGATAATGGCAACTTGACATAATAGAAGTATTTATCATTATTCTTGGTGGGACTTTTTCCCCCCTTGAAAACACAGATAGAAATTGTAGTTATTTTAGTTATTGTAGTTACTATAGAAATCAATTCTTATACCCAAAGTAAACCATCCATGATGCGTCCTGCTTTAAAATCACATATCAGTCATAAAAATTTAATTTTCTGCAAAATGGAGCTGTCCAGGGAGCTATATAGACATACTTCCATGCAACCTGGGGCCATTTGTACAGTATGTCATGATAACATAGAAGACACCACATCTACAGAGGAATATTTTCTCAACTTATGAGGTCATTAAGGGAGGGCAATTTACAACGCACACCTTGTCTGAGTGGTGTCTAGTCATTCTGCCCATCAGCGTGAATTATTTACCTGCGTCTGTTCCACTCACTTCCTCAGTGCCGATGACGTTACTGATAAGAACCCACTCCCAAATGCGCGCGCACACACACACACACACACACACACACACACACACACACACACACACACACACACACACACACACACACACACACACACACACACAGCAGATGGACCTTATTGTGTGGCAAAGATTCGTTTTCAGGATCAAGGCCCCATTATATTGTCCCTTCCCCCCACTTTTCTGTCCTTCTGTCCTCGCCCTTCCATCTGATGCCTACTGGCAGTCAGATGGTCTGGTTGGCATACAGATAATCTTAAGAGCCACACAATCTTCAAATTGTATTCCCATCAATGATCCACCTTGTGTCCTGTAACCTTGTTTATCAAAGCAGGTATCAGAGATGGTTGGGGGAAAAAAAAAAAAAAGAAAAAAAAAAAAAACACACACACACCAAAGCTGACTCATAGCTGACAGCCTACAGGCTTATGAGCCCTACAGTTTGTATTACACTCTCGCAAGAGTTATCTGCTACTGACAGGGCAGGAAGGAGGAAATGGATTGGGGAAAGAGTGAGTTACACTTTTTTGAGATACACAAGGACACTCAAGCAGAGGAAGAATCAATGAGGCATGACAAGCATAGAGATTATACACAATCAATTTTAAGTTTATATCCTTACTGGTGTGTGTGTGTGTGTGTGTGTGTGTGTGTGTGTGTGTGTGTGTGTGTGTGTGTGTGTGTGTGTGTGTGTGTGTACATTCTCCGAAACACAGTACACTGGGAAACCTGTTTAACAAGTTCGATCAGGTGAGATGGTAAGAGTGGAAACTGAAATCATTTCTACGCAGGACTTGACCTAACAACATGTCTTTTGCACAGTGCTTTGTAACATTCTCCAGTCTCTGATGCCTGTAGCTCTCGTAAAAAAAAAAGTGCCTTATGGATTTATCATGTATTGACAGACCACCTTTTAGGAGCACTAACCAACTCACTGACATTTCCTGCACTCTCATATTAACAAGATCGAATGTGTTCAAATAATTTCAATTATTGAAAGTATTGAAAAAAAAATTAAATCAACAAAGTTATATGCATGCAGAGTGACCCTCAAGGTCATGAATACAATTCGATTGTTCACTTACCCATGTTGTCTGGAATCCAGAAAGATGCATGCAGAGGAGAGAAAAAGAAACAGACAGAAAGGAAGATATTAGTCCAGTGAAATACACCGATACGCATTTGTACACTCATCCACATCTCAGGAGAATAGATTGTTCAAGCGGATAAAGACATTTTCACACTGCTTGGTCAGGTATATTTAAGGATTTCATAAAGCTGACATGTCAAAAAAGGATCTAAAGAATAAGAAGAAAGATAAAATTTCGCCCGGAAATCGATTTTATTTCCATTCTCTGTTTAATTTAAAGCAGGAAAGAAAAAAAAATCAAACGGAAGATTACACACTGTGTAAAGTTTAGACTAATAACATGGGGATTCTTTATTGGGTGGAACATTCCAGGTCAGGTCTGACACACACGAAGGTGACTGCACACCTTATGCTGAGGTTTAAGGTTGCACATTATAAATAACCTAGTGGACGAGTCAGACAGACATAACAAAAGCCACACACACACACACATACTTTTTTTTTTTCTCAAAAAAAAATAAAATATATTTTTTAAATAAAATGTGGTCACATCTGCAGCACATTTGTGGCCTGCTTTTGTATGTGTACGGTAAAAATATGTGGTTTATATTCTCAGTTCTCCAGGGACTCTGGGTTCTTTATAAGACAACTACAACACCGATTAATCCAATTTGCGCTACCTTATTTCTCCATGTAAAATTTCATAGTAATGAAAACGAGTGATAAACAATGACCGTGAAATAATGAGGAGCATGATGTAGTCTCTTGTCCCACGGCAACAAACAATCTCGTATAACGTCGCATGGATGGCTCTGTAAGACATCGACACTGTGCTGTGCTTCTCGATACTACTATACAAGATGTTTTATGACCGAAGAAAACAATAGTGTGTGTGTGCAGGAGTGTGACACTACACACTACTTTCTAGAGATTTCATGGATCATCTCTTCAGCGGGATCGAAACCCGTCACACTTCAAGCGATAAAAACAGAGACACGTGTCTGTGTGTTTTAGTTTTTATATACATATGTATGTGAGCACTAAAGCATATTTTATTTGGTTCCAAACCATAAAACTCGCCCAAACCATAACTAATCTCACCGCCTCGGGTGTTGAGCAAAATGTTCCCT
Organism: Clarias macrocephalus; assembly: GCA_011419295.1. Classification (NCBI taxonomy): domain Eukaryota; kingdom Metazoa; phylum Chordata; class Actinopteri; order Siluriformes; family Clariidae; genus Clarias; species Clarias macrocephalus. The sequence continues at coordinate 105,094 of JAAGKR010001274.1, forward strand.
TCCATCTGCAAAACAACCCGATGCCTGCTTTCACAGCTGGTCTGCGTGTAATCCAGGGGAGGAGCGGTACGCAAAACTCATGGTTCTGTACTCACCTAAGTTGTGAAGTTGTCGGCACAGTGAAGTGAAAAAAAAACAACAACATCTTTTTGATATGATTTTTTTTCTTTTTAATTATGATGAATTGAATTTGGGAAAATATTAACTTGTTTAAACATGTAAACAGTGTCGAACTGGCCATAATTACCTGAACACGTACAGACTGCACAAAAATATGCATTAAAAAAACTCCCTATCTAGGGCTAATCTTAAAATTAGTTTAAAATAGTCACAACACTGTCTATAGCAATTGTTTTTATTATTATTATTATTTTATTATATATATATTTTTTTAACTAAGATATTTAAAGGATATTTTAAAGCACAGTTACTGTTTTTGCACAACTCCTCCTTTCTCAACAGAATAAATGAGGATCAGGATATAAAATACTACCGCAGTAGAAAAGTTTTTCCCCATTTACGCAGGGTGACGTCAAATCAACACCTTGCCCAGAGCTTCGGATATAAACAGTAAAACTTTTAGTCGTTAAATAAGCTATACTGCGTATATATAAATATTAGTTGTAGATTAATCAATGGACTTTTTAGTTCGTTAGATCTAGACCACTGACTATGCAAATCACTGCTTTTAGGAAGAAAATAAACCTCACAGCTGACTCGCTTGCCGAGCATGTTTCTAACAAAACCTGTTTCCTGTTTGGGATGTAGGATGGAATGCTGAATTATAATTTAAATAAATTTCTTTTTAAACCTATACAAATTTAAATATTTAATCCTCAGGGACTTCTTTCAGGCTGTTCCATTAATTAGGATTAAATGAATTAACAGAGAAAAGCCACACTGTGCAAAAAGCGAACCGAGTGCCCTGTACTGCCCTGAACGTTATGAAATCAAAAACATGTAGATTTTACCAGAGTATCATCATATACTGAATAAAAAGCCCTTGGCTTAACACGGGCTTTCGGGTGTGTTTTAGAGCTGTTCAAACCTATGCATATAAAACATGATTTAAAGATCTGTTAAAATAACTACTCTCTATTGAACCCTATACTCACTCACTCATGTAATACTATAACTCTTATTTGCACAATCCTTTCAGCAAATCCCTTTAGTGTCACTCTATTTTCACTATACGTCTCAGCTGCACAACACACTTTACAGTACACTATTTAGTTTCGAGCGTAATCATAACCTGCGAATATGTCATTTATCTTGGATGTTACTGCATTTGGATACACAATCTTGGCACAATCCAAAATGAAAACCACAATACACGTAATGTCTGTCATTCCCCTGTAAAGCAGCAGAAACCGCCTAAACAGATATAAAGTGAAGTGGCAGAAGTGTACTTTTTATTGTCTGATGACTAAACGCTGCAACAGTTAAGTGCATTGCATAATGAAGGTTTGTATGCCACTTTAAGTGAGCTTGTGTAATTTTCCTACACATATCATGCTTTCGCATATGCGGAGCAACACCAAGCCCATGCATGGGCACACGTTTAATGATGCAGTGCATCACAGTGAGAGCCCACAACAGCTCTGCGCCTGGTGAAAGCTCCGTGCTTCTGTCTCACACTGCAGCATATCCAAGTCAGGTGGCATTGACATTTGAAAGCAATGGATTCACACTTGGGTGCTGAATCCTGCTTCACATGAACAAGTGCTTGCAAATAGCACCAAAAGTTAAGTTGGTTGGTTTAGTCAGGTGATGTGATGCATTTTACATAATACAAAATGACCTTAGAGCTCATTTCTTTTCTCCGTTTTCTTTCACAGTTTAATTAAACAAAACAAAACAAAAAAAAACATGCAACTCTAACAAGAAACATGCACTACCACAAAATGTTAAATGCCTCTAATCTAATAAGCTGCTGTTAATTGGTGATTTCTGAGGCCGGTAACTCTAAACTTCTCTGCAATAGAGGCAGGTTTTGATCTTGGAAAGGTCTTCATGAGAGCCAGTTTCATCACGTTGCTTGATGGGTTTTGCACATGCACTTGATAATACTGTTCTCTCAAGAACTATTCCAGAAAGGCTGACCTCTGTGTCTTAAAATAACAACTGACTGCTGTTGTTGCTGCTTTATTCCTTACTTTTAACATCTCCAATATTGTTCTAGAATGTATAAACATTTAATTAATTAGAAGGTGTGTGCACACTTTTGACTGGTCTATAAACTGTATCTGACAGGAGAGCCTCCACTGGTGCATACTGTATGTCTGTATGTTATACACTGCAAAATATTGGCAGGAAGGCTACGGTAAATCAAATAACCACGCTAAAAAACTATGGTGAGCAGAAAAGCATATTAACATTAAAATTCAAACACAGTACGATATGCAGTGAAATGCTTATATGACCGCTTGTGGCCATTAAACACAAATTATCAATATAAATAAAAAAATTTATTAGGGAATGGAAATGAATAAAATATAAAGAAGATAGGAAGAATGGAATTCTTAGGAATTTAATAACATTAAGCGAAGCTCTAACTGTCTGACTGGATAACTACATGAATAAGTGTGTATGAATGCACATTCCCATTAAAGTGGACGGTTAGTTTATCATTAATGTTAAAGTATCTGGGGTAACCTGGATGAGGCCTGATGTAAAATAAGCTCATCAGGAGCTTGCTTGGTTTATTCTAGTAAAAGGTTTGGTTTAAATCAATTTAAAAATATTCACTAAGCAAACACAATCTGAACAGAATTCCGTAACAGAGGTTGGCTAAAAGTCTCCTGGGACCGCATGTGAATCTCAAGTGACTCCATGTGGAATCATGACCATAAGAGACAATTAAACCTTTCATGCATGTTTGAGTTAGAGCGAATTAACCATTAAATGTGATTTTTTTTTTCCAGAAACCTGTGTGTATTAATAAGACATGAACCACTGAAAACCATCTCTGTCTGTTCTTTCCATCGGACTTACTGATTGTCATTCCTTTCAGCACTTTGGTCGTCTCCCCTCTCTAGTTCCTCTCCGCTTCTCTCAGTCGACGGCATCCACACTCCACTCCACACTGCCTCTCATCTCACAGTTCCCTTGTTCCCTCTTTCCCTACAGCTCTGAGAGGATCCATTATCCTCCAATGTCTCCTCTCCTGGCAGGAAGCCTTTCCTCCCAGGACACTCGTCCCTGTCCTTCATCAAGTCATTCACCATTCTCCATACAAAAAGCTATGGAATACCAGCTGGGATCAGTAGGGGATTAGCTATTAGTTCCGGACTGTAAAAATGCGAAGTTGTGTCAGGAAAACTTTTGTCGTATTGCCCCTGCAAACGCAGGTCTGAAAATGCTCTCAGCCAATCTTATAGTGGCAGTCATTCAGCACAGTTAGCAGCTCGGAGGGGAGAAGGAGCATGGTGAGAAGAAGAGCAGTGTGTGTCACTCAAGAGTAAAAAAACAAGACAATAAAGCAAGAGGGGTACGATTGCAAAGCATTTATACTAGTTTCATACTGCTATAGGCTACATTTTAAAGTTCTGCACTAAACCTGTCTCAAATAATCTAAAATGCTTAAATTTAAAGTTGTTCTTCAGATACATGAAAGGTGTAATACGTTTTACACCATGGTACAAAAATACAACATATTCTCAGTTTCCAAATAACAGGCCCTTACTTAGTATATCGATTGCTTCCTTTCATACCCCAACTCAGCGAAGCACAGAGACTGGTATAGCTGTGTTAGAATTTGCCATGGTACAGTTTGAGATGTAGACAGAAAATGAAACCGACACTATTAATATCTCAGGGTGAAAAACTGCATCCGCATGACACCAGATCTCTCTATATCTCAAATATCCATCGAATACATCAATGACACTTCCTTGTAGTTCTTTAAGTGGGACTTTTTAAACTGGAGCCAGTTTCGTGGCAAGAGAGCACGAGAAGAACAGGTAGAAATGAATTCATGCAAAAATTAATTAACATGACTAAAAAGACCAACCTTTGTCTTCACATGAAGTGGTGGAACATTAATTAGAAGATGGTGGCTGCAGGATCTTTTCTGGTTTGTTTGTTTGCCTTAACTTTCCTCCCACCTGCCAGCTCCCACCCACCGTCAGCTCTCGCCTATTATACCACGTCTACAGTACCAACCAGCAAGGGTGAGTTTTTATACATACTTCCTTAGACATGTGAATCAAACGATGCATCTTTTCCAACTGTTTCTAAGGCTACATCGCAGGGTGGCTCAGAGGACAAAACTAACTCGTCTTAAAAACAATGTTCATAAAACAAATCTCCTGTCATAAGAGCTGATGGCAACCACAGTTTTCTCCAAAAAAAAAAGAAAAAAAAGCCTGGATTTATACCTGGACTCTGAACCTAAACAAACTAAAATCCCATAAGATACAATTAGCTACATAGCAAACACTCTGCTTAGCTATTGTGTTACATGAATGCAGAAAAGTGACAACTTAAAAAGTACAACCTTGAAGAAAGGCAAAAGTGCCTGTTTGTGTGTCAGCGCTTTTAGATTGACGAGATCCTCAGTAACTAACAAGGGGCGTTCAAGTCAAACCAAGACTTGCGAGGACTTCTTATTTTCTTATGATTAAAGGCATAAAACTGATTGACATTTACAAAAGACCTCAAGCACAGTACAGTGATGAGACTTATTTGAATGGCACAAATCTTTTAAACAAGGCTGTACATCCGTGTGTAACGATCCTGGCCGAGGTGGCTCAAAGCTCACTACCCGATCCTTGCAAATTGGTGAATAACTTGATACAAACTTTTGGAAGAAACGCATCAGTATGTGTGAACTGGACACACTATCATTCACAGACACCACTTGAATGTTCCAGAAACTTGGTTGAGAGTTATTGCGAAAGCACCCGTACAGTCCTGACCTCGATGCATGCCATCTTCACATGTTTGGGCCACTGAAGGAGTTCCTGTGAGGCCAACGTTTCAGACATAAGGAAGGCAGCCCGATCATGGCACCAGCGTACTGAGAAAACTTTTTACCTTGATGGTATCTAAGCACTGGTGAAATGCCAGGATGAGTGCATTTGTGCAGCAGGGGATTATATAGAGAAATGAAGAGAGTTCATAAAAAAAAAGGTATACTTTTTTTGGAAGAGAAATAGAAAGCTGCAAGCCGGACACAAATTACTGTACATCTTTAACCTATGATGCAAGTAGATCGTATACTTCCATTTAGACTGTAGCTAATATTTAATACATTACGTTACCTACCATTTAATAGACTAGTCCGTTAGCACAACTCTGCAAGCACAAAAGGTTTTTTCATTGTCCACGGGGCTTGATAATAAATATTTGATGCGTCCAATCTTGTGAACCAATTTAGAGGCAGTAATATGCAATGTGGGAGGCGTTTTTTTTTTTTCCCCCCACAATACTGGATCTTCAGATTTTTTTGTGTGTTTTTATGATTGCTAATATAGACATCCGGGAGTTGCTTCCATTCAAGCAGCACAGAATGCAAGAACGGCTGTCAGCTGGAGTGTGTGGTGTGGTGGAGTGCAACTGTTCACAGAAGACATGAGGCAACAGAAGGCGATTATCAGGCTGCGCTAGCTCTTTGACACCGCCTTGGCCTGTCACAGCCCTTAAAGACACTACTGAAAAGGCAGAACCATCAGACCTCCAACAGTGTCACCTGAAAGAAAATGTCAAGCTTCAGTCATGGTCTGTAGATGGTTAAAACGGAAAAACAAAACGGAAAAATTAACCCGCTAAAAATGTTTACCGCACAAACGGCTCAAATGATGGGATGAGGGAATCTCTTATGCGAGAGAGAAAGAGAGAGAGAGAGAGACAGAGAGAGAGGGTGATGAGCAAGAGAAGGAAAAAGGAGAGCGCTAAAAACTGGAGGTCAGCAGGGTTTACAGATGCAGTTGTGAGAAAGACAGTAAAAGTGCAGATAAATGCAGCTCCTGAGGCATGAGCTCATTGTCCCTGAGAGAGAAATAAAAAAAAGAGAGAAGAGCGTATTATACAGAGATGTGTATGAAAATAAACAACAAGCTAAAAAAAAAGAAAAAAGAATCAGAACTCAGTGCTGTCGGCTATTTTAGATGACAGCTGCCTTGCACAGATTTCTTTATGAAAATATTTTACTGGTAACTGATTTGTGCAGAATGAAATTAATTCATTCTCTAAAAGGCTTAATTTAAAGGAATATTCTGATTTTATTTAACCTTTCATCTATAAACTTGGCTTCTTCCTATTAAAACAATATAAAAAGGGAGGCTGATGATCATGGGTTGTTTATAAAATATATCACATGAAGTGCAGGTGCATTATCACAGGGCTTCAAGAATGAAAACATCCCAGAGGAGCAGAAAGACACTGGAGTCTTTGTAGAAGCTAAGCAGAAATTGTGGTGCGCACATACACACACACACTCGGACACAGAGGCACAGGCACACACAGACAGGCACACACAGAGAGACACGCAGACAGACAGACAGACACGCACGCAGACAGACAGACAGACAGACAGACACGCACGCAGACAGACAGACAGACAGACAGACAGACAGACACGCACGCAGACAGACAGACAGACACGCACGCAGACAGACAGACAGGCGGACAGACAGACGGACACGCAGACGGACGGACAGACGGACACGCAGACGGACGGACAGACGGACGGACAGACGGACACGCAGACGGACGGACAGACGGACACGCAGACGGACGGACAGACGGACACGCAGACGGACGGACAGACGGACACGCGGACAGACGGACACGCGGACAGACGGACACGCGGACAGACGGACACGCGGACAGACGGACACGCGGACAGACGGACACGCAGACAGACGGACAGACGGACACGCAGACAGACGGGCACACACAGACGGGCACACACAGACGGGCACACACAGACGGGCACACACAGACGGGCACACACAGACGGGCACACACAGACGGGCACACACAGACGGACAGACAGGCACACACAGACGGACAGACAGGCACACACAGACGGACAGACAGGCACACACAGACGGACAGACAGGCACACAAAAACAGACAGATAGACACGCCCACACAGACAGACACACACCATACTCTGCTCTACGCTAGCTACTACTATGTACACATTAATCATGTGCAATAAAGATTTAAGCATCTATACACAATGTTAGCACAGGTGAGCCAATCCACATAGTTTGTTATTATTAATTAATATTCACTGCATTCTGTAGTTCAACCCCTGAATAACATTTGAGTACATTAACATGATAGAAAATCATCTAATGCCAGTTTAACTTCTCATATTAGACAAGTATACACTGACCAGTCATGACATTAACATTTCCGCCAGGTGAACTGAAAAACGACAAACACCAACTATACCCCAGCAATCTAGTGACAGGATCAGAGGCACCCAAGAACATCCAGTGCACCAGAGTCTACCTCTAAAAAAAAAGAAAAAGAAACCCGGCCTCCAAACCCCCCAGATCCCAATCTGATCGAGCCCCCATGGGATGCCTCTGGCAACAAGTCTGAACCACGGAGACTCCACCTCTCCTGCAACCCAGAACACCCGAAGGATCCACTGCCAACTTCCTGGAGCCAGACATCACAGTGCACCCCTAGAGACCCTGTGCACTCACGTCCCAAGGCCAGATCTACCCCAGGGGCACAAGAGGAACCCTTAATAACTTAGGTGGTTTTAAATGTTATGGCTGATCGATGCATATTTAACATCACTGAACTATATTTACTGTATTTGGGATTCAACATTCCTGATACAAACAGTGTAAATGGGTTGATATCAACACTTCATTAATGGTGTTAATAAAACTACAACATGATTAAGTACTCAGATGTTTTCAATCAGCAGCCCAAGAGAGAAAATGCCAGCCGCGTTGCCTTGAGACAACCGATTTGTAAGGATTATACTGAAAATGCAGTTTTTATTTATTTATTTGTACTTTTTTCTGTCCACTACAGCAAAATTGCCAAGAAAACTCTACCATCCAGCTGAGCTTTGCGATTGTCTCTGCCAGCAAGCAGTTTCCAACTGCCGATAATATTATTATGCCTTTCCAGTATCATCATCATCTCAAAAATCAAACCTTAAAACCTTAAATGGTTGAAACTCTTTGTTTCTTGTATTTTTTCATACTGTTCCTTCCTGCTGGATAAAATGTTTATTGTATTTCATTAATAGTTAAATCAGAAGCAGGGGAAAATTCATATCAAACATCCGTAACTAACATCAACACACACATACACACACCCTGAGCATAATCCCCACCCCACCCCCCCTTCTTATTCTTATGTTCCAGACACCCAAACACCCAGTGTTACGTGACGTACAGTAAACCAGACACAAAAGTCATAGGAAAGGGCAACATGAAAACAGAGGAAGTTAAAACAACTAGCTAGTTCTTACAGAAGATGAGCTTTCAGGCTTTATGGCACAAATCAGGTTCGACTGGCCATGTGCCGGATGTTCGGGTTTAGCACTATGAACTGAAGCCTCTAACACACACACAAACGACTCTGTAAGCCAGTGACTGTGACAGTTATTCCTCTCCTCTGTATTCTTTCTCTTGTGTTAAACTGTTATTAGTACAGATGGTATGCTCAACATTTGACTAATAAGAGATTCAGTCTGTCAAAATTCCACCACTGAAGACTACGATTGTATCCTTAAGACAGCCATCGGAGGTTTTTTTTTATCATCTTCTCAGAAGAACAGACGATGACTGGTTATGTTCCTTTGCTCTCAGAACAAAGCCTCTTTTCACACTCTTTCACTAGACAATACCCAGACACACACACGCAGTCACAGAACAGGGGTTAGTGCTGTGTCTGAATCTCTCTTCATTTTAATGACGGATCTGTGTATCCTTTTGTGCAAAGGAGTGACAAAATACAAGCATGAAAGATTAAGAACAGACTAAGGAGCGGGATATATAGAGAGAGGAACCGGCAAAGTCCGATCCATCGTTTATTTAAATATTTAGATCTAAATGAAGTGGAAAGTTAAGATGGCGCAGTGTCAGGGTGTTTGGGTTCTCTCTCTCTCTCTCTCTCTCAGGCTCGCGCTGTCTTGCCGTGTAGCCAGATGGAGAGTCTGGAGTTGACAGTTTAGCAGAGGCCAGGACTCAGCCTTAAAGAACGAGCAACCACATACTGTAGTGCAATGGGAAGAGATGGTGAGAATGTCAGAGCTGTGGCAGAAAGAAAATGAAAATGCTGAAATGTGTGAGCTTCCTCACAAACCAGCTTCAACTGTGCCTGATTGGGGTTGGGGCAGATGTCATAATAGGATTCTTATAGCTATGAGAGACAACAAACCCTCACCCGCATCTCACGCTCACATTCACACACCTTTTAATGCTCCCAAATGTGCTCACACACACAAAGACACAGAGCAGATTTCCCCTCAGGACTGATGACCTAATATTAAACAAGGATGTCAGAGTGAGACATGTACTCTGGCTCTGCCAGCTGGATACTGGCCCAGGACATCTCTCTCCACGCACACACCAATCAGCTTATATAAATAATTCATAATGCACAGTGAAGGAGAATGTAGAGAAATGGTTCCGGTAAATTTAAGATGGTAAAAAATAGCTGGGTGCAGATAGGCTTGTATATACTGTATATGTGTGTGTGTGCCTCTGTTGGTGGGTTTTGTTTTTCCACTTGTCCATGCACTTCTCATCACTGACGTGCGTTGCTATTTTCATACCCATTTCTATACTTTATTCATGCCGACGTATGGTAAAGTGTAGGTGTGTCGCTCTATAGGAAAGCCAACAGGAACCTTTTATCTTTCATATTCTTTTTTTTCTCTTATACATTATAAGCTAATGATGCTATTTACGCACACTGCTATCATAACCTGACAGGTGTACAGTAAGTGTTTGTTTTTTAAGGAAAGAAAGAAAGAAGGAAAACTGGTGAACCGATGTCATGGACAGCCAAGGCTCACTCATGCACGTGCGGAGTACAGGCTGGCCCATGTAGTCTGATGAAATAGAAGTAACACAAATTGTGGAAAACGTTCATGCTGGCAATGATAGAAAGGTGTCCGAACACACAATGCATTGCAGATTGCTGTGTATGGGGCTGAATAGACACGGAGCGGTCAGTGTTCACATGCTGACCCGTGTTTCCCGCCAAAAAGCCCCTAGAATGGGCATGCCAGCATCAGAACTGGCACATGAAGTAAAAGAAAAAGTGATGCATCATTTTTTTTTTTCCATTGCGCTTTGTGGACGGCAGAGTGCATGTGTGTCACTTACCTGAGGTAAATATGGCTCTATGAGAAGAAAGAAAGCCAGCAGAGGCCGTGTGATGCTCTATGCAATGTTCTGCTGGGAAACATAGGGTCTTGCCATTCATGTGGATATTACTTTGACATGTACCACATACACACCCACTGTTGCTGACCACCCTTTCATAAAAACGGTGCTCTCTAAAGGCAGGCACATCTTTCAGCAGGATAATGCACTTTTACCCACTGGTTCAAAAATTGTTTGAGGAGCACAACAAGAAGTTTGAGGTGTTTACTTGGCCTGAAGATTCTCTATATCGCATCTGTAGGATGCTTTGGAAAAACACATCTGATCCATGGAGGCTCCACCTCAGATCTTTCAGGATTCAAAGGATCTGCTCCTGACGGCTTGTTACCAGATAGCACAGCATCCCTTCAGGGGTCTAGTGGAGTCGATGGATCAGGGCTGTTCCGGGGCAAAATGTAGCCTTACTTAATATTAGGTGGGTGAAGACAGAAAGAGGGTGAGAGAGATGTACAGTACAGACCAAAAGTTTGGACACCCCTTCTCATTCAAAGAGTTTTCTTTATTGTGTTCTTTATTGTGTTCTTTAGCCCAAACGCGTCTCTTCTGCTTGTTGCCTGTCCTTAGCAGTGGTTTCCTAGCAGATATTCTACCATGAAGGCCTGATTCACACAGTCTCCTCTTAACAGTTGTTCTAGAGACGTGTCTGCTGCTTGAACTCTGTGTGCCATTGACCTGCTCTCTGATCTGAGCTGCTGTTAACCTGCGATTTCTGAGGCTGGTGACTCGGATGAACTTATCCTCCGCAGCAGAGGTGATTCTTGGTCTTCCTTTCCTGGGGCGGTCCGCATGTGAGCCAGTTTCTTTGTAGCGCTTGATGGTTTTTGTGACTGCACTTGGGGACACTTTCAAAGTTTTCCGAATTTTTCGGACCGACTGACCTTCATTTCTTAAAGTAATGATGGCCACTCGTTTTTCTTTACTTAGCTGCTTTTTTCTTGCCATAATACAAATTCAAACTCTTTGAATGAGAAGGTGTGTCCAAACTTTTGGTCTGTACTGTACTTCAGCTTTTATCATTATGTTTTTCAGAGTCATGAATGTAATTAAGGGCAACAGATGGAGAATCAATTCCGCAACAAGAAATACTTTGTCAGGGCAATTAAAAGAGACAAGGGGTGGAACTCAGTGCTTTGACCATGCTGTGGCTATTTAAGCATTTATCAAAGCTTTATAGAACTCACTCGTTAAATTAATTACAAAACATCATTCATGCTACTTTGAAAATGAAATAAATGGCAACCTTTGATGGGACTCTCACCATGGCTTCCGTTGATTAGCTCTCCATCTGTAAATAACAGGGACTCCAGCTTGGATGGAATTGTTATTATAATTAAAAATAAGTCCTTTTTATTACACGCAGCTTATAATAAACACAGCTCCTTTGAGTCTTGGATACCATGGCCTGATTCATTAACCAGTGCAAAACTCTTTCAACTTCCAACACCTTGAATAATACATTTTTTAAAGAGAAGATAGACCCAGGTTGCTCTGGTTTTACTTGCAGGTTTATAATGCGCTAATAATCAGAGTGGCACCTTAAAGGGAATGAAAGAGAGGTTTGTCGTTTGAAATATTTAACTAGTTAACATGCCGACAGTCTGTTTAGTATATTATTAAATTGGAGAACAATAGCTATTCAATATTTGACCATGAGCCTCCAAAAACCGATCATGTGACTAAACAAAAGCGCTCCTACAATATCCAACTAATATTTCAAAGTATAATGACGAAACACACAAATTGCTCTTGCAGTTTGGTAAACAAGGGCATTTTGAGGATGTTCTGCTCTCAGACACTCACAAATATGAAATGGTTACTTGTTGCTCTCTGACAGGATTATCGTGTGTCTCGTTGCTATGGTAACTTCGGTTCAGATTACATGTAATGCGCATGTAAATGAATTTTTGGTGGACAGTTTGTTCTGTCTGCAATCGAAATCAATTCGTTTGCATGTAAACTCAGTCACTGGTACTGTATTTACATGTAAAAGCTAGATTATAAAAAGCCCTACGATTATTTTCTCTGTTCTCAGAAAACGTGTCTGGTATTGTTTATTAAATATGCATTATAATTCTATGCTGCTTCTCAGTTTGGATGTCCAGTAAGGCTGAGGGGTAACTTATGAGGCTGGGGAAAATTTAATTTAACATCAATTCCGATAAACGCCAAATGCTATAAAGCTGCAAAGGACTGTGATAAAATTATTCTGAAGGGTCACAGAGAGAAAGGACAAAAGAGAGAGAGAGAGAGAGAGAGAGAGAGAGAGAGAGAGAGAGAGAGAGATGGCCTGTTTCCAGATGGCTGCACTCTTCCTGCAGAGTCATGTTCATGCTCAGATGATGATGGTGATGACGAAGGTTTTAGAGAATGGTAGCGGCTGAGCCACTTCACGGCTCACTAACGTCATTGTATATAGCTTGTAGAAGGTATCCATAATTAATTGTACTATGACACATACAGCTATATTTGACAGACACAAAAGGCTTTTTTTTTTTTTTCTGAAAAAGTACAGAAACAAAACAAAGACATTGGCATTTTTGTTCTAGGCCATTCTGCTGTAGACTGACCAGGAGTCTCTTGTAAAAAGATTTAGAGTGCGCTGGCTAAGGCTCATCCTGCTTGGTTACACAGTGTGAAATTACAGTCTAACACGCCTGGAGAAGTTTGGAGACATGTCGGGGAATGGCTGTCTGACAAGCTGAACTACACAAGTAGTACTAAAGCTGGTAAAGACTGTCTGTTAGCATTGGTATAATTTATAAACACTAACACTAGCAGTGAATTAGCTAGATTAGCCGTAGCACCATTAACAGGCCTCGATGGCAGTAAAGAAGCATTAACTCTGATAATAATAGGCTGCACACAAGACCGCCTTACTAACAATAATAATGGTGCAAGACTGAGAACATCTATCCTTTTATTTATAGGGAATTGTTGTTCAGAATCTGAGTGTACACTGTTCGGTGTGTGTGTGTGTGTGTGTGTGTGTGTGTGTGTGTGGTGTGTGTGTGTGTGTGTGTGTGTGTGTTTGTCTAAGAGGGAGAGAGATAATGGTGTTTTCTGGAATCCTTCCCATAGATCAATACAGCTTTCCTTCAACTTAATGCCCCGTGTCACATGACCTGTGAGTGGATTTCTGTTCCTGAGCCAAATATCTCAGGAAGAGTGTTGTGGGCGGAATGATGTGAACATTCTGCAAACTTTACCACCCTCAATTTTTTTTTCCCGGTAAAAATGCAAAGGATTAACACTTGTGCGGTCAAGACAGATGGAGAACTTCCTAAGGGCCGGTTATATCCCCCTGGACTACAATACCCATAAGCCCTCTTGCCGCCCACGCACACAAGGCCTTAGTAGTAAGACAACAGCTATTACACTATCACAGAAATGCACAAGAGTGCACAGAGACTGGTTTATTTAAAAGCATTTTGTTTGAAAGTACTTTCAAAGTATGTTTCATGTATTTGATGCGTGTTTAAATTTCTCACGCACAACTGATTTCAGATGAAAATGTACATAGCATAGCTACAGAGGTAAACATTAGCAGCAGAGCTGCGAATTGTAGGCAAACTGTCTTTTCGATTCGATACAATTAAATTTTTGGCCATTGCTATTTTTGGTACACTAATGTTTACTGTCTCTATAGTGTACTTTAATGTCTGAATCTTTATTTTCTGATTTACACTCCGGTCCAATAGGTGGACGTTGTACACCAAGCGCCTCAAAAGACAAAAGAGGCTATACCCCATAGACTGTACAAAAACAACAGAATAAACTAACTAGCTTAGCTTTAGCCAAGTTAATGATAATTTATATGCTAACATTACTTTGCATTTGATTGAACTCATTCATATCCCACCCATCGTCCTGTGTCAACCCCTACATTTCATGTAGCAAGTCAAACTACAGCGATTCCAGCTAGCTGTTTAGTTAAGGTGATGCAGAGCAGACAGCTAGCGGTTTGACACCTGCATCAGCCACACCCACTCGCACATAAATTTATGGCTTAATGTAATTTTAACTAATGTTACATAAAAATAAAAAAAATCTCCACCACCCTTACAGTTCTCACAATGGAAAATTTAGCTACTGAGACCATAACCTTTTCTTTTTTTCTGTTGTAAAGTTGGGATTTTAACATGGGGAGATTGATATGGCAGATTGACTTACTTTTGGAGCCATCTGGACATTAATGCAAGTATTTGTGGTAGAGTTAAGGGGGTGGTATTTTCTGACACAGCTGTGCTATAGATTTAAGTTAATTTAGAGTATTTCAGCCCATTTAAAATTTGCAAGTTTACCTAAATTATTTAAAGATTGTGAGTTGATTCTAAATCAAAACTGACCTACAAAAGATTGGTTAAATCACATAATCCGTTAAATCACACAGCTCTAATTGCTACTCTGCACACACCATCACAAAATCCAAAATTCTTTTTTTTTTAATAAGCTAAAGATACATCGTATTTGTTTACTTTCTGTAAAGCTGTTATTGATATTTACCCTGATAATTACCCTGTTATTATTAATATTTACCTTGATGAGCATAAAAATGCATGCTAATTTTAGTCTCAAAATTCTAGGCTATTCTTAATCTATTCAAGGTCAAGAGAATAGATTTTTTTTTGCTAAAAGTCAATATTTACCGCTAAACATTCTGTTGTATGGAAACTGGAAAATGTCTCATGAGAAACCATAATCATGGTGTCATTTGTGACAAAATGAGTAAATAGTGACTGCCTAGATTAACTGTCGTCTCCTGAATTTGTTTAATCCCAAGTCACAGATGTTCATGAGAACAAACTACAACTCATAACATGAATAAATATGAATTAAATTTTATTACTCAAATGGTTTGTAGCAGTTAGGGTTGGATAAATCCACATAACAATCCATATAGTTTAAACACATGTTGAAAAATCTCTTCCACCACTTCACCTGAGTACCTGGAATTTTTCTCTTTTATTGTGTGAAGAACCAGCGTCGTCTTTTCCAATGGAGTTGGCAACTGAAACTCAGCTGCAGCTCTTTGTTACTTCAAACAAATTCCTAAAACTTGTTTTCATGCTGACGTGATCTTTTTTGATTTTTGTGTAATAACTTATTTAAGCTCCTCCATTATAGAGTTCATTCAAATTCTAGCTGCTCACTACAAAGAATGGCTCTATAAAACCTATACAATATACCACACACCCAGAGGGGGGAAAAATCTCATGTAATAGTACTTTAATAATTCAAATTGCATCTTATTGTATAATACAGTACACTGTGGAAAACATTGGAATGTGGATTGTGTGTAAATATTCAAAAAGTTTTTGCAGTCAAATAAACTCTTATATTCTAATGTCTTGATATCACACACACACATTATATTTTCCTCCCAGTTATCAATCGACCAAGACACAAACTACTGCTACTCTCTCTCTTACGCTGACTAGACGGAACAAAAAAACACTCTCAGCAAATGTGCTTCAGTAAGCCTGATGGAGAAGCATTCCCACAGGAAAAACATGCAGACACAATCCCCTGGTCCGCCTTAGGCCTATAGCCAGGTCTTTCCGATGTACGGCCATTCATCAGAGCTTTTTAGCTAAGATAAGTTAGTCAGCCATTAGCTCAAACCATAGCACTGAAAATAAAAGAAAAGTGCTTCATTTCCTCATACTAAAAGCACACTCACTATGAGGCCACTTCACATTTAAAATAATGGAATCCATTAGCTAATAGGAACCCTCTATACATGACAATATGCCATCCCAAAGGATCTCTAAAACATGCATGAATGATCCTGCTAGTTACTGTACTTCCCGATGTGCATTGATGATCGATTTAAACTTACGCTTGCATCCGCTACCATCGAGCTTAGCCTTCTTTTCTTTGCTCAGGGGCAAACCAGGTCAAAGGGTCACACGGTGTTTCCCACATAGCCGTAGCCCTGTGGCATCATCAACGAGACAGGAAGCTGGATGGGAAGTGAGTGGGCGGGGCTTTTTCCTTCCTGGACTCTTCTCAAACACAATAGCTGAACTTCCTAAAGACAGACTAGCATGCTACGCTGTTATTGGAACACACAGGCTGAGAGAGCAGGAAAGAGGGTGAAGAGGAAAACAACTGCTGAGATTATAGTGATTGTTTGGAAAGGTGCGAGTATGAACGAACACACACGCACACACAAACAAACAATTTTACTCCAAATGGTTTCCTTAAGCTTCCTCCCATTAGATATTAACTCAAATCCATGCGCTGCCACATGCCGTATGCTTGGACCCTTCTTTAATCCACAACGCTGGTTTGGTTTAATTTTGCAGCCTGTAGCTATAGAGCAAAGTGTTTGTTCAGTAATGACACTCATTAAGCAAACATGGGGGACTGGAATAAACACAAATACAGTGTGTTGTTTGTTGTAATTACAGCTGGCCCAATCTCAGCTCTCCCCTCTACCCGGGATCCTCTGATACTCCACATAATGACTAGATATACTGTATGTATAATGCAGTGCCACTATCTGTATCTGTTTAGTGCACCGAAGCGTCATTTTTCTTATTCAGGTTTTTACGGAAGATAAATCCTGCCCCACATCCCCCAGAAACACTTGAAAAACTCCCAGAGGTAAAAATCCCAGCCCTGTCAGCATGGTGTGTGAATTCTGGCTTTGACATTTCCTCAGCCTCTGCTACCTCACTTGAGAGACATGCGCGAGACTGTTTATTCAATCTCACCTGAGACATTTTCAAACAAATTTAACTGGAACCAGTTCCCAAAATGTAGAAGCGAACAGCCTAGTGGCCTGATTTCAACCACTTCGACCTAAACCAGGCACTTACTAAGGATGAATGAATAGACGCTGACGCCATCGCACCAGGACTCACGTTACACTAATGAACGCAGCATCTCTTTCTTTCTCTGACGGCTAAAACCTTGCTTGATTGATTTTTCGTTGCATCCTATGGGATCCCGGTAATGCTCCACATCTCTAGTGCGTCTCTTATTCATAACTATACTTAGATCAGATTAGAGCACATTATCTGTTCATTCAGAATAATGAATTCATATTCAGTTACACCCCTCTGATACTGGTGTTCTTGATTCAAGTATTCAATTTTTTCGTTTTCAACCAGTTGTGCCACTGACAGTGTGGACTGAACAATAGGTGGCTTTGGTGTAAATTCTAGGCCTAAATCATAATCCTATCAGGTTTACATAGATGGCTATAGGCTAGACTACTGAAAATGAAACCATACACAAACACTAATCCAGCAGGTTGAACAGGTTAAATCGTTCCTTAGTGATTCACCTGTTCGCTAGCTCTGCTATGTTACCCAGAGGGGCGATGAAAAATCCTAAAAGTATCTCCTACAGCATGGAGAACCTGAGGGACCAGTTCCATAATACGCAATCAAACATACAGTATGTATAAGCAAAGTACGTTTGTCCTATGTGTACATGAGTGAGCTGGTTATTACCTCTGTGTGTCCCTTATTGTTTGGACAACGGACCCTCATGTCCAAGGAACCATGCACACCAGATTCATGTGTGGGTTTGTGTAATTGTGCATGTGTGTTACATAACCCAGGCAATGCAGGGGAACCATAAGCCCTTTGTATGAGCATGAGAGAAAATGAGAGCAAAAGAAAGAGAGCATAGAGAAAAATAAAGACATGAGAGAACAGATCAAAAGAAAAAGAAACAGGAGTGGGCGATAATGGACAAAATTTTGACATGAAATATATTAACATCCACTTTCTGCTACAGATGTAAGAAATGAAGGATTTGTACAATGGAATAGTAATGATGAATCTTAAAACGCACAAAAGAAACTACAATATTGATGATACTGATCTAGGACAATAAGCACAGACAAGTGCAAGAAGTTTCTCGGATTGGAGATCGTCTTTCAGTAAACACGCTCGTATGACACCTGCATGTGCAGATGAGCAGCTTGCATCTTAAAAGCCAGACCAGCATGCCCTGTTGAGAATACAATCTCAGATATGAATCCACCAGCTCGGCATAGTCACACAGGAAGGATCCATAGAAGTGCTTTATAAGTGCCCCATTACACAAAGAGACAGCTGAGCACTACATTATTATAGTTCTCAGTGTCCCAGGATGCATCTGGTCGGATTTCATTGTCCACTAAATGGTTAGCTTTCCCTTACTGCCGCACGTAGTGACCTTCTCCTCAGCCGGTTGTTCTGACCAGCCATCCAGACGGGTCCATTACCCAAACAGCAGGGAGGGGGGTTAGGACCCTTAGGTCCAGCTAGATCCAATTACACAGGCAGGGCAGAAAACTGGGTTTACCCTTCATGTTGTCTCTACATTGGATGGGTGCCTGAACGAATCCCCCGAGGCAGTAGTGCTGCTAATGGACAATGTGAACTTTGATGACAAGATGCCATCACTTTCTATGAAAATCATGATTCCTACTGACTTTCTTTGTAGAAGACATCATGTTGAAGAAGAAGAGAGATATATACAAAGTTACAATTTAGGCAACACAACAAAGACTCATTTTTGTTATTTTTTATTCATTTATATACGTACGTTCTTTATAACCACTATAACAAACCGGACTAACACAATAACAAATCATAACTAACAGCATTTGTGTGAATGTTCTGGTGTTCTTATAATCTGAACAACGCTGTTCTTTTTTTTTTCCCTCTTGACTGTGGTCATCAGGCAAGTCACCAATTCCTAAATCTGTTCCTTAATCTCTTCTGCTCTTGCCTTATCTAATCTGCAAAGCCCCCCCCCCCCCCCCCCACGTCTCCAAAAAAATCGTAATCCCTTCATCTTATCCTACCTCTCGGCCATTAGGGCATGCTGGAACTCGCAGTCTGATGACCCTCTTCCACAGAGACATGTTTATCCATGGGAAGGTCACATTTATGTTGGTTAAATAATGGAGTAACCTTGATATACACCAGGATTATAAAGCACAGTTTGAGAAGAAAGTAGAGAGGGTGATATTAGGACTTTTTCAATGTTTGCATATTTTAACACAATCTGAAATGCATATGTTAATATATTTATATTTATTAATATTGTCTAAAATGGAAAATCTGCCATTATATCAAATATAGTTTATTTCTAGTTCTATTCTTTACCTTTTCTATACATTTTTTTTCAAGGTGTTAATTAAATGATTCAGAGGGAGGGACCAGAGGAATAAAAGAAACAGAGAGAAAAAGGCGGGCAGTGTGTGACCGTGTGTGTGTGTGTGTGTGTGTGTGTGTGTGTGTGTGTGTTTGCCTCTTCAAGCACTAATGCAGCCTGTGCCTCTGTACACAAGATTAATGACATTGAGCTCAGCTGGCAGTGTGTGTATGTGTGCGCGAGTGTGAGTGCGTGTTGTTTTGACTCCATCAATGTTTGTGAGGGTGTGTGCATGCCTGACAGCTCTTTTAATAGTATTCATAGTGCAATTTGCAATTAAAACTAATAACATCACATTGTGCATTTTGCGTGGGTGTTCCTTTCTTCTGTTAAAGTAGCACTACACACCAAAACACACGTACACAAGCAAATTGATTGTTTTGCATGAACTGCTGATCAGATCAGCCCTGAAAGAAATTGGATTCCTGTGAAAATCTGTTATTTATTAGCCTGAAAGGTATTTTCACACCTTTAGTAACCTGTTGGTGTTTGTCTTCTAGTGTGTAATGATACCCAGCAATAATCAGAGATTTTCCCACCATTAAACAAAGGCGAGGCTGGCTGGGTGTCAAATGGACTCTCTCTCTCTCTCTCTCTCTCTCCCCCCGTCTCCCTCTCCCTCACTTTAACACGCTCACACATAAATGCACATTTTTAGAGGTCATTGCAATGTGAATAAATTTGTACTACTTTTACACCAAGTAGAATAGTAGATTTGCATTTCTGAAACACTGCAGATGCATTTCATATTTTATAAACAAGCAAGCCTTTTACAGAGCCAGGACCAACATCCTGTAACGCACTGTAAAGGTTATCTCAGTCAATAATTGACTCGAGCACTAGTTCAGTGCCTCTTTCCCTTCCTCCCTCTCTTTCTACCTCTTTCTGGCTCTCAGGGAAATTCCCAGAGGGTAGATCGCTTTGCATTTTGTGTGTTGTATGGAGCAGCAGAGAAAGACAGATCAGCACATGGCTTTCCTTAATAAGTACACGTATGCAATCTCACACGGACACACAGCCCTTATATACTGTAAAACCACTACAGGACAGGAGAGCAGTGGTGTCCTTGAATAAAGTCACAACTGCTGATCGGACACAGGGGTGTAAAAGAGCTATAAAACAGAACTCGTATGCCTTAGTGACTACAAATGACGGTCTTGTACATTATAAACACCAGAATCCTTGATAAAAACTAACGGGTGGTTAGCTATCCAGGTACATTTTATACTATAAATCACAATTCTCAGCTGACTGTCACTAGGCAGCGTCGCCTAGTACCGCTGAATACAAAGCTGTTTATGCTTACTGTAAGACCTCAGAAGACTAATGAGAGAGTGTGACAGAGGCACAAAACACTAATTGTCTAAGGAAAAAGCCTAGGATTAAGAACTGCTCAAATTCAGAAGGCATGACACTACAAAGGGATTATTATTTAACATTTCTGCTGTGCATTAGTGACTCTGGTGACTATCCTCAAAAGCATAGTACAATTTACCCACATCTGTTCAATCTTAACACTTAAAAATTTTTTTATAAAACCTAAGAAACATGCTTTACTTAATGATTATTTCTTAAATACTAGTTTTGTGTGTTAAAGAAACGATTATTTGTAATAACTCGGGGTTAAAGTTAAAGGTAGGGTTAGCGTTTCATAAGCTTTAGCGAAACACTAGGCTTTCTAGAATATTACCATACAAGAAACTAAATTTATATACTATACATGTATGTCACAAAATTCCAAATCAGTCAGAAGAAGGACAAGTCTTGCCTATGAACTTTAAAGACTAGCAATCCTACTAATCAGGGCCTGTATTCACAAAGCTTCTTAGAATTCTCTCAGAGAGCTCCTATCTTAGCCAAAAAAGTCCTAGCTGGGAGTCCTAGACTAAAAGTGATTTAGGAAACTTCTCAGAGCAACTCTGAGTAAGGAAAGTGCAAAATCCTTTATCTTAGTGAGGAGGTGAGGTTGACCCCGTTGCTCGGGATGTTGCAGCAATTCAAGGACTGTGATTGGTTGACAAAAAAAATAACCTCTACAAAAAAACCTCTACATTTATTTACCACACTGACTATTACTTGTAATCCATTTTAGATTGATGGGAGCAGAATGGCTCAGCTTTTTACCAATTTACCTCTGCTATAGAAACTCTTAAGCCTCTTAAAAGTCCTTCTCTCTATTCTTAACAATTTTTACCTTAAGAGCTGTTTTTAGGGCGAAGATTTTGCGTGAATCTTTTTGATTTTTACTAAGATTTAGTCCTAAATTTAAGGGAAAATTCTAAGAAAATCTGTCCAGTCAAGCCAAATTTTAGGCTTAAGAAGCTTTGTGAATGTGGGCCCAGGTGTTTATTTTAAGAGGACATTTAAAGGAGGGGCTGGTAGTGTTATTGTTTGGATTTTCAACTTAAAAACTGCTAGCCTCAGCTAACTGCCACCAAAACCTGCTAACTGTACCTTTAAGCGTTTGAGCTAGTGATTAGTGATTAGTGACTGTCCCTGGACTGTAACTTGTCTGAAGAGTAACAAATTATGTTAATTGTTTGTTAAGTGAAACCGTAAGTCAAAGACAATGTCTGTCGCCCTAGGACTGTCATTATACAGTATGCACCAGCAAGACTACCAAACGATGTATGATATTTGACATCAAGAAATATTCCAGCGCACATTATTATAGTGGTGTGATGGTGGCTTAGTGGTTAGCACGGCCACCTTGCACCTTCATGCTTGGTTTGTTTCCCACATTTATTGGTGATTCCAAATTGCCTGAAGAATATGATGTAAGTGAGTGTGAGTATACCCTACAATGAACTGGCACCCAGCGAGGTGGGGTACCCCACCTTGTGTCCTGAGTTCTCCAGTTCTTTGTATCGTCCAGGCCCCCCTGGACGATACAAAGTTTAACTGATGACTGAATAACTGAAGCTGAATACATCCAAATCATATAAGACAATTATTATTACAACTTCTTCAGTGACTGCAGAACAAGTAGTTAGTAGAGCGTGTTGTGTATGTGTTTATCGAAGATATGAAGATTTAAGAGTTGGGTAATTTACAGCCTAAATATTTCCTCAATTAACTTCCTCGTTTTTTTTTTTTTTTTTACACCAATACTTCCTGTGCTCTGTCCCAGTACTGTACTGTACATCACTCCTTCATACCTCAACAATCTCCGAGCTTAATTTCAGTAAGAAGGATATGATTTGCTGATGTGAAACAACAGCTGCTTACAATTCTACAATCTGTTCATGCAAAGCAGACATTTGCTTAAATCAATTACTACTATCATTTTCCTAAGAGTTGCTGCTTGGCTAGCGACATGATCTTAGCATGAATCTTACACATCAGCAGTGCAGAAAAGCCATAGTAGATGTGATCGTTTTCCTCGCAGACAGTAGACCTGCACAGATCCAGCCGCCATGCACCTGTTGTTTGCGTATTCAGTTTACATGGCAGTAGGTGAATTGAAGCTGGAAAAAGGCTTTCAATTCATCAGGTATAACTAAACCAAATCCCACACAGAGTACTCATCTTTTCCATGGAAAATATTAAACTAAACATAGCAGGGTAGCAGCCGTCTCTTTGAAATCAGATGTTTTTTCTTTTTTTACATTGGTGAATGTAGGCGTGAATTCCTGTTAGAGATATGATCATCACCACCGTATTTTTCCTCCTAAACCCTACCTGTGTTTTGAGCATTCATTTAGCAATCAATCTGTTGCACAACAATGGAAACTTACATGAGTAGCAGTAGTGCTGGGTGACATGATCACAAATCAATATCATGATCTTTTCATAGTTCACTGACAAGGTTTGTACTGTAAATACAATGCATGGCCAAAATGTTCCATCACTTCAGATGGGTCAAACTATTGGGCTACATCAAGCAAAGAAAACAACTAAGGAGATTGACGTTACTGGAACTGGGTTACTAGCCTTTCAAAACCTTATCAAACCCTGGAAGGATAGTGCTGAACCATCAACTTTCAGTGTGGTCAGAAAAAGTACGAATTGAGCTCGCTTGTTGAGCTCAAAAACACTTGTTGTTTATGTTGCATGGTACAAAATCAAAAGTAAAACAACGCTATTATTAGTAGTGAAAGTAATGGCATTTCCATACACACACAGTGTGATGGCAACTTACAGGATTGGGACTAAACAGCTGTGTGGCTATAAGAAAACCACTTGTTATTGATGATATTCAGTTAAATAAAATCTTGGACTTTGGAGTAATGGAAAAAGTTCAGATTGACCCTATTCCTTGAAGAAGGGAGTTTTGATCCTATTCCAAAGAAATGGGAGCATCAGGGTAAGAAGGGAAGCACATGAAGCAATGCGCCCATCATGCATAGTGCCCACTGTACAAGCACTCTGGAGGCAGTATTATGATACAGGGGTTATTTCAGTTTATTTGGTCTAGACGATATGTGGCAATCAAATAAAGCCAACTGACTATTTGAATGTACAGAATGACCATATTGTACATTTTCTTCCCTATTCCAGGACTCAGTATTGTAAAAGAGTGGTTCTGGGAGCATGGGGAATCATTTTTCCGCATGAACTGGCCTTGGTTTTGATTATTTGTCCAGCACCAAGAAGTAGTGCATAAAGTTGAACTCAATTAACATACTTGAAGTCAGACATTGTTATTGTTGAATATTACTGCAGTGTGCGTATATATCAGGCATGTTTAGTAATGCACAAAGAATAAAATACTAATTACTCGCAGCTCAGCATCCTGAGCGAAAGGAAGTACTGACAGGTTTTCCTGTCTTAGAGAGAATTAACAGTGTGTGTGTGTGGGGGGGGGAAGCCCAATGAGGAAGTGTCATGTAAAGTAAGGGGACCAGGAGGGGAAAAAAACATGTCTCTGAGTCATCTACTGTATGTGTTCAGCAAATTATGTCTAGTAAACAAAACCAGGCTAAAGCACAATAAAAAGAGTCAGAAGGTCTTACCTCAGCTTCTTTAAATGCAAGATCCGAGATCGATGTGATCTCTAACAAATAATTAAACAGGCTCATACTGACCAACTCAAGCAGGTGTTTTTCCAGTCTGGGTTAAGTATTAATCAAAGTTGACCAACGGTGTGTCTCCACAAATTATCTTTTATTCATAGAATAGGAAGGAACCGTTTCTCTTAGAAGTCATTTGATTGGTGAATCATGTCAATGAGTCAACAATGATGGCTGAACGTCTTCCCACAATATTGCAATACGCACCCAAAGGCGAATGAAGAAAGTTTTTTTTAAGGAACTGAGGCAATTAGGGAAACAAATGAATAATCTAATCAGGATCTACAGTAAAAGCCACAGATGAGATTTCCACTTTGATGATATTCATATGACTTTGCTGAAGTGATGTTTTGTCTTATTCTACTCTTTATTTTATGTTATGTATGTATGTACTGTACTGTATGTATGAATGAATGAATAAATGTTATTCTGCCTGCACCTTTCTAACTCGGTCTGTGAGGTGCGGTATTAGGTCCATCCCATTCCATTTTATCTTGGTAAACAAATCTGATTGTTTTTTTCTTTTCAGATCAATCCTGAGATACATTTATAATAGGAACAATCAGATCAGAATTCATTTAGTTTTCCAGGATACTGCTCAACACCGGTGACTATATTATTAGTCAAAGGATGCTGATATACTTGATATGTGGAAATCAATATCAGCCAATGAGTCATGTAGTAAAGCTATTGCTCAACATATGCATGTGGCAAACAATTAATTCCAGGTGTTCCAGGGAATCCATGTATTTAAAAGACTAATATGGATCGCTTGTGGTTACAAGACAGAAGGATTTGCCGTGATGAAGGCATTGGAATTGTGCTGCGGCATGCAATGTATTCTTTGTTTTGAAAAGCGCTTGGGGCAAAAAAAATAAAAAATACATGTGACAGAAACATGACATCCAGAAAAAGATGCCTGATAGGAATTTGTAACCATTTGGATGTGTGAGGTTGGTAACATGTGACATTTATTTGAAGAACCACCCTGAGAAACTAACCCCGTCCATAAAACTAACCTGATATTTCCATGTCATTTTTACTATATATATAAAAGATAATATATAATATAAAATTATATTATAATTTTATAATTATAAATTTATATAATATAAAAGATTTTTACCAGGCAAGTGCTGGTGACATGTCCCGGGCTTATATTATATTGACAGTTTGGTACACAGCATTATCTTTATACAGTCTGTTGATATTGCCACCAATTGCCCCCTCCTGAATATGTCATTGGACTAAATTGGTTGATATCAAATTCATCCACTTTTTAAAAAGGAAATAAATAGTCTAAATAAATAAATAAAAAGTCTGGTCAGTTATAATGAAACAGGTCTGTTAATGAAAAACCTAGAATCCAATTAAATTAAAACCGATCCCGGTGGCTCTCTGATCTGCTACTCGCCTTCACTCATCTGTCACCTCCATCCATGTTTATGCTTTCTGGTCGCTTCTTTCATTTTGACACAAAGCTTTTAGTTAATAGGAAGTCATAACACTAGATCAAAGCCTGTGTATGGTTACACGTCCTCTCGCTCGCCATCAGGCTTGGCTCGGAACGCTCTTCACTTTGCCAGAGCAAAAACACTTCAATTTCTATAATGGGCTCGGATAATAATGCCAGACCACGTTTACCAAGCAGCAGCCACACAGACACACGCAGGGAGAAATAGAGGCTACAAAATGCTTCCTGACGTACTGTACTCGTACTCTATAGTGTACGCTGGCCTACTTGGCACCAGCGCAACTCATTGATAAAAATAAATAAATAAATAAATAAAAACTCTGCATGGGCTTAATGGTGCATGCATGAAAAATACTTTATTTTCCTGTTTTTTTTTGTTTTCTATTTGCTGTTGAGGCAACTAAAGATTTCAGCATGATGTGACGAACAGGGGGCATAGCATCTGTTAAACAGGCTCCTAAGAAAACAATTATACACAGAGATAGTAGATGTGCATGCTTTAGTCTCATTTAACATAGGAGTGGAGGACCTTCTCTAGACAAGTATGGATGTACAATATCAAATTACCCGTTTCTCCTACTGTGCCAAGCTGCTTTGGGAAACATCTCCCAGATGCACCACGAGGCACCTTTGTCTCTAGCCAAATACAGGATAGGGGAAAGAAGTGATTTTCACCCTGGTAGACTACTAAATCCCCCAGTATTTCACGAGCCATCTTATTTTAATTACAAACCCAGCCTCCAATTAGAGGCCAATAAAAGTGGGATGAAAGAAAGAAGACAGACCTAACAAGGGATGGATTTTACACCCCTTGGTTTCCGCCATCCGAAACACACACCACAGAAACACACAAATCCATTAGTCAGGGCTTTTCTGATTTAAACAGGGTAGCTGTGTGTGTGTGTGTGTGCACATGTAGAGAAAGAACTCCACTGCTTTCCTTTGTTCTCTCAAGGCTGCATCCTGCCATTAAGATCTCGATGCACATGCTGGGTTTTCTTGCTGGCACTACCATGTTTGGGGTCGACCCCCAAATCATAGTGACGGAGAGCGAACGAGAGAGAGAGAGAGAGAGAGCAGCGCGAGAGAGAGAGAGAGAGAGAAGGGGGAAGGTCTTTTGGGGGAAAGAGGACTCAAATGCCGAAACCTGGCCTATAGTAAAGCAAATAACAATCATTTCACCAAAGTAAACGCAAACCACTCCGTCCTGAAAGAAAAATCTCAGACAGATCGATATAATTTCTTTGCACCACATTTTTAAACCATGTCAGGACAGGCCTAGAATCAATACCCTTCCAGAAGTTCTGTGCAGGTTTCAACAGCGTCTTATTTCATCCACTGCCTCACAGTATCATACCTCATTTATATCTGACCAATCGGAGCAGGTACGCAACACATGTAGTGACAGTTCTGAAATACAGCCACTGCATCATTCCACTGCTTCAGATTTAGGGTCAGAAACCCTAGATTAAAAACCAAGCTCCTGACTACAGAGGTTTATTCTCACATCCTGTGGCACACAAAGCTCAAAGCACATGTGATTGAGACACAAAAAGCTCTAAACACATTTCCAACATGTGTGTATATTTATTATTGCAATACAAATACATTCACCTATCCCACGACATGCCAGGCAAATGTGCAAAAGGACTGAGTTTGTCATCACTCAGTTAAGCTTGGGACTGATTTAGTGTAAGACACTGCCAAAGGGAATGAATTCTGTCCATGTGTGTTATAGTTTATAGTCTAAGCCAGTCTATTCCTCTCCAGGTGTTGCACAGAACACACACACATATATACACACACACACATATATATATATACACACACACACACACATATATATATATACACACACACACATATATATATACACACACACACATATATATATATACACACACACACATATATATATACACACACACACATATATATATATATATATACACACACACACACACACACACACACACACACACACACACACACATATACACACACACACATATACACACACACACATATACACACACACACATATACACACACACACATATACACACACACACATATATACACACACA
>JAAGKR010001275.1:0-40295 GCA_011419295.1 Clarias macrocephalus
TTTTTTTTTTCTTTCTTTCTTTCTTTTTTCTTAAACACGTAAGCTAAGTCAGGCCGGAGGTGAAACAGGGAAGGAAGGCAATGCAGGGTGAAAAGGTGAAAGGTGTATGAGGGGCCGTTCTAGCGAGTGCAGAAAGTGTCAAGCAGAGCAGGTTCGTCTGATCGGTTGAGTCCTGTTGGCCGCGTGGTTCGCTCACGGATTGAAATCAAAGGTAAGGTCAGACTTCCCCATCTTCTGTCTGTACACAGCATCAAACTTGTCGTTCATGGACACGGTGAAGATGTCCTTCCACAGGCCGACGCGACCTGAAGCAACATGCAGACTGTTAAGTAACATCTTCTACAGTGAATGAATCACACCAAACTTCCCATAATGAAAACATGAGGAGAGTTGGGAATACACAGTGTATATACAGGACATGCTATTTACACTGCAGCAACGTGCAATTCCTCATTCTGATTGGATCAGAAAGCAATAAATTTCACAAAAATGCTATAATATATATACTTGAAAAAAGTATATATATACACATTTAAAGCAAAATGCATAACATAAGCAGATTAAGACATGAAGAAGAATTAGAATAACAATAAGAAGATTATTTATTTATTTATTATTTATGAAAGGAGTCTCCAGTCTAATAACATATTAATTATAATTATAATAGGGTTATATCAGTCAAAGGGAAAGTTGAAACTTTTAGTTTTCAGGTTTCAATTTTCAGGAACCTTAGTGACGTAATCTTCTTTTATTTATTTATTTATTTATTTAACTTTTTACTTTAATATCATTAACAAGTTAACCTAAATCTCAGATCTCCCCCAAAGTGTGTGTGTGTGTGTGTGTGTGTGTGTGTGTGTGTGTGTGCGTGTGCGTGTTGATGCTTTAGCTCAAAAAACCCTGAGATAAAGCATGTTTTCGTACCTCAAACCGCCTTTGTTTCATTTATCTCCCAAATGTACAGCAGAGTTGAGTGACAACTCAGGGCAAGGTATCTTCTTATATGAGGTCACAATAGGGGAAAAATCTAATGATCTTATTTAAGCAGGGATTTTTGTTGTTGTTGTTGTTGTTGTTATTTCTTTTGTTTGTACATGGAGACCCTAGAGAATTTCTAAAAATGGCTAAAATGTGATTTTCTTTTGATAATAGGTCCCCTTT
The DNA here is from genome assembly GCA_011419295.1 of Clarias macrocephalus. Taxonomy (NCBI): domain Eukaryota; kingdom Metazoa; phylum Chordata; class Actinopteri; order Siluriformes; family Clariidae; genus Clarias; species Clarias macrocephalus. The sequence goes on from JAAGKR010001275.1 coordinate 1,162, forward strand.
AAGTGAAATTAAAAAAATATTACTTTTTTTATAGCTGCTAAATTGTAAGTGATAACAGGAAATATATGTATAAAGAACCATCACTAAGGCTGAAAAAACAAATAAGCACCAGGAGGCTCTGCCAAACCACACTGTTGATTACTTTCCAATTAAAGCAAGTCCTTACACGGCAAACTCATGACAACTCAGTAGAGACATTCACATCCCTTGTTTGTAAAGAAGAGTTAGTATTAGTTGGTGTTTCTGTTTCATCCACACTCACCTTGTGTCTCACTTCCCCTGTCTCTCTCTCTCTCTCTCTCTTTTCTCTCTCTCTCTCTGTCCACGCTCACTGTTTATCTAAGACCCTACTGCATGCGAATCACCACCAAGACAAGCAAAGAATCCATGCACTAAAGGAAAAACACATCAACAAAACATAAAATCTGCAACACAAAAACTGTAAATGATGATAGAATAAATGCAAATCAGTAAAATGATGAAAAAAAACAGGAATACATTTATAAATTAAATTACAAATTAAAAGAACAAAATGAAATTAAATTCAAAATGATGTCTGAAAATTGTCTTATGAAATCATCAATGAAATCATTTACATCCAGCGATACTTTTAGTCACCACATGATGGAGCTGAAGAGGAAAAAGGACAGAGCCTCTGATTCTTGGTCTTTTTTTATTCACCAGTCAGCTTTCCTTAACTTTAGAAGATGAGAGAAAATACTCCAGCAGATCAGGGCTGTTCCTCCTCTTTTTTTTTTTTTTTTGTTACTTAATAGATTTTTATTATTTTATTATTTTATTTTTTTTATCAAGGAATGTTGTGACTGCAGTGGCAGCCATTGTAATGCTGAAAAATTAAACCGTTGCCAATCAGATGCTTTCCAGATGGCATTACATGATGGATTGATGAATCAGATGCATTCATAACTCCATCAATTATGATGAGATCCCCAGCACCACTAGCTGACATGCAGCCCCACACCATCACAGAGCCTCCAGCAGGTTTTACAGCTGGCGGTTGTGGTTCTCTCCTGAACTCCTCCATATACATTATTGACAATTCGAGCAAATTGAGCTTTCATATGTCAGACTTTTCCCTCCCTGTTTTTCCTTCCCTAACAATGGCTTTTTGACAGGCGCCTTTTCACTGAGAATATTTTGGATGAGGCTTTGGTGAACACTAGATGGATAAACTAAAGGACAAAGGCATCGCTCATTTCACTGGGCTTTTTTTTCTTCTTCTTATTTCTAAATTATGTACTTATCGAGATTCCTCAACATTTTCAAGCACTTACTGTGAGATATGGTGAAATACCATGGTGAGTACACCCTCTTTAAATTCTATTGGTTTTTGGTCTCTTCCCTATGGACAGATCAGAACATAGAGTTGTTTGGCCTTAATGCCCAGTGCCATGTTTGAGGCAAACCAAACAACATTTCACCAGAAACATCTCATACCTGCTGGCAAGCATGGCAGTGGATGGGGGATGAGTTGGGCTTGTTTTTGCAAACACAGGACCTGGACACCTTTCAGTCCATAATTTGACCAAGAACTCAGTATTTCAGAGTATGTGAGGCCATCTCTCAAAGCGAAAGCTTTGTTAAAACTGGGCCATGCAACAAGACAGTGATCTGACAATGGCTGAAAAATAAAAGAATCAAAGTTTTGGAATGGCCTAGTCAAAGTCCAGACCTCAACCCAGTTAAAATGCTGTGGTGGGGCCTTAACAGAGCTGTGCATAAGTGAATGGCCAAAAACCTTCACAATCAGCTGAAGCAATGTTTTAAAGAAAAATAGACCGAAATTCTCGTACAACGATGTGAGAGACTAATAATGTGAGAGAGTCATACAGGAAAAGATGACTTAAAGTTAGTGCTGCTAAAGGTGGAACTACAGGCTATTGAATCACGGGGTACTTAGTACTGACCATATGTACGATTTATTTATTTTTCCCTTCGTTTCTGTTAAATAAATAAAACGGAAACATGTCATAATGTATGTTGTTGTTCATCTGAGGTTGCATTTGCCTAATAATAAGAGCCGCTACAATCAGTTGATTTTTATTATGTTTTTACACAAAAAAGAGGGAGTACTAACTTTTGAACATGACGTTTTTGACTAATACGTCTTTTGGTGCAAATATGCTATACTTGTGCCTATCAAACTATTTTGGCATAGTGAGTAGATTAGAACTAAAGTAATATGAACAAATGTTTTACTGCTACAGGCTGCAAAGTGCCTAAAGACACAGTTAAAAAATTGGTTGTTTATGCAACAGCCTCAGCAGCGACCTCATTTCCCCTCTCGTTTGTTCAAACCACTCAGCATTCAGCATCAGTAGTATACTAATCACTGGCCTGATCATCTGTTTCTCACTGGGCCACGTCTTCAGTTAGATGTGTTTTATGCTTGAATGATCACTGTGTGGCTTAATAAACAAAAAACATTCATCAGAAACTGCTCAGGTACAGAGACTGGAATGAAAATGAGAAACAATAAAGTCATTGAAGAAGAAGCCTGGAGAACTATTCCTCAAGACTACCTTGTATACCTAATATGAAGATATCAGGGTGGCTTAAGACTTTTGCACAGGTACAGGTAAGTGCAGGTCCTGGATCACGGTCAATGTATGAACATTTGTACCAGCTACATGGATAAAAAAATATATAAACAACTAATTAAAATTTGGTATAATCCAGATCATGTTGGGAAAAGGCATACGGTTTTAGGTAAAATAATATAATTAAATGGATCCCAATCAGTATGTAAGGATTAGAGCGTTTCATGTGATTAAGAAGCAGAGGCTCGGAATATATGGCATTTACAGACATTTAACACAAAAAAAACTCCCTACATGTTGAATGTCCCTACAGACCCTCCTTCAATAGAGCCTTAGTCTCTGTCTGTGTGTCTGTGTCTCACCCCTGCAGATGGACAAAGCCTCTGAGTTACAGCACTGCTCAATCAGCTGATTGCAGCTCTCCACCATGCTCTCCAACTGAGCCTTATCACAGGAGATACCCAAGAACCGTGCCAACTGCTCCACCAGTGTACCCAGGTCCTGTGGGGGGAGGGGGTCAGGCGGGTAGAGAAAGGGCAAGAGAAGCAATATATTTCTTTTTAATTATTTTTCAAGAATATATAGTCTATAAAATGCAACACAGCAAAACTTGCCAACGTTGCGCTAATTAATTCAGTGTCATATCATCTTGTATTACAAGTTTTTTATGGAACTAGGATTTTATATGAATGATATCTACATAACACATTCACAACACTTACTGTAGTGAGAGAAGACCCTGTTCTGTTTTTATCCGAGCAGCATTTATAGCATTCGGCAGTGTTATCCAGTGTTACTTACACTTATCTCATTTATACTACTGAAGGTTAACTGAGGGTTAAATCAGGGTTAAAGGCTTGACTGCTCGAGGGCCCAGCAGGGCTTTGCTAGAGTTGCTCGGGTTGAGGATGTGGCAATTAGGAGGATTTGAGCAAAGTAGGGAACTGTGCTAAAGGTTAACGTCTACTTGCTTGAACCCAGTTTAAGGTCACAGTGATTACGTATATGATTTATACTCGCCGGCCACTTCATTATGTGCACCAGTTCCACTGCTGGTTACTGCAGTTATCTAATCAGCAGGAAGTCAATGCGTTTAGGCATGTCGACACGGTCAAGATGACCTGCTAAAGTTCAAACTGAGCATCAGAATGGGGAAGAAAGGTGATTTAAGCGACGCTGAACGTGGGCATGGTGGTTGCTGCCAGACGGGCTGGTCTGAGTATTTCTGAAACTGCAGATCTACTGGGATTTTCACACACAACTACAGTATCTCTAGGGTTTACAGAGAATGGTCTGTGAAAGAGAATATATCCAGTGAGTGCTACAGTGGCTTTCTAGGAACAAATGCCTTGTTGGTGCTAAAGGTCAGACGAGAATGGCCAGACTGGTTCTAGACGTCTGCCACAATTGCATAATGCTATCATAGTAATATGGAACAAAATCTCTAGGGAATGTTTCCAGCATCGTGCTGAATCGATGCCGCTAATAATTAAGGCGGTTCTGAAAGCAGAACTGGGTCCAACCAAGTATTAACAAGGTCTATCCCTTGTATACGCTAATCAGCTTCAGTTACAAAGCAAAACATTAAGCACACTATTGTACCGTACAGGCTGCCGTTGTTTCATAGTATCAGCCCTAACACCTCGGCCCAGACAACACAAAAACTCTGGTTGTGTTCCGTGGTGTCTGGCACCAGGACATTGGCAGTGGATCTTTAGGTTGCTGTGGCCCGTTGGATACGGGTTTGGGCCTCAGACTTGTTTGTTCAATGCATTTCATGGGATTGAGATCTGGAGAATTCGAAGGCCAGATCAACAACCTTGAACTCTCTGCCAGCTGGGCCCCGTGTACACCATGCTGTGAAGCCCTGGGTGGTCTGGTGCCTTTCTATCATAACCTATCATAACATTTGAATTTTTTCTTTGTGCTACATTGGCTTTTCTGATCTGGTCTTTTGTCCCAGCGGGCATAGCTGAGCCTTGGGTTCTCATGATCCTGTCACCAGTTTGCTGATGTATAGTTGGTGATAAATGTTATTCACTTTACCTGGCAGTGGTCATAATGTTATGGCTGATCAGTGTATAGTCTATGTGTATATATCAAGTTTACACACTGTGTAGTTGGCACTTTGACCTTTCTGCTGCATCATGATGGCTGGTTGGTACATTCAGAAACTTTGACCTTTTTTATGGTGTCCGTTTTCCCTTATGGGCGAGTGTTTAGCAACAACAACAAAAAAACAGACAGACAGACTGATGGCTAGCTCATATGGCTATCCTCCAGTGCTGCTAAGATCTTGTTTTATAGCTTACTGTATAATCAGAATGAAATCTTATATATATTGCCAGAAATGAAGCTGAACCACCTTTCTATGCGTACATCATGATGATCTTATTTTCAACTCTGTAACAGAGAATCAAAAAGGAAATGTGTATCTCTTCGCCACTGTGGGGATGTTTCTGAATAGGCAGTTGGGTTGAAAAGTTGACAGAAGCCTAGTGACCCTGGTTAATGATATTAGATCTTCTGTATATGAAACAAACAAAGGGTGAACAAAGGTACGTCTTTTGTGTTTGTGTGCCGTCGCCACTGGACTTTGCTACCATAAGCTGTACTGATTCTTCTCATTGATAAACTTAAATAGATAAAACAGTATATTATAAACCCCACCCATAGACATATTCCATCTCATCATCAAATACTGTACCATCTCACCAGAAACGCTGATGTACAGAATATTTCAGCTTTTTTATTACGTTTGGGTACCAGATATCAGATGCACTGAGAGCGTCATATAAAAATGCCTGAGTGTTTTCCTGCTTATAGTTTTTAACCTTTAGAAAGACATGTCGCATCCCAGTAATAAACAACCCTGGCAATGTGTGTCTGTGAGTGTGTGTGTACATATACCTTATACATATCCTCATACTTTAGAAATAGGACATTGGAGTCCATGCGATGTTCCCAGAATTCCTGCACATGTTCAAACCAGGAGCCGTATCCTACTGCAAATGGAGAGAGAGAGAGAGAGAGAGAGAGAGAGAGAGAGAGAGAGAGAGAGAGAAGAAGCATGTTCAGTGCTTTCCTAATTCTTTCCTGTACTTGTTTTTAGACTTTTTTGGATTCTAGCTCACTCACACTTGTCGTTCATAAAGCGCCGACAGAACTCCTGAAAGGTTCCGCGGTAGCTCATGGTCCTTAAAGAGCGATGAAACTGATAGTAGGAGACCACCAGGTCTTTAGGATTCCTGGCCATGTAGATAACCTTAAGTACACACACACAGATACACCCTTGGTGAGATCAGTGCAGGAGACTAGGACGTAAGAATTCAGCTTACAGTTTACATGAAAGAATTACAAGAAATGTCTTATAGTGGCTAAATGTTTAAATGATTATTAATGTTTGTATTTAGTTAAAACTGTATAACATGAGAAATCTCCCCCAAATAAATACATTTAAAAATATATATATATTAGAAAATCATTTTGATATGCATTTTTTTCCTGAACATTTCAAAATGTTTCCGAAAGGCGAATTTAATCACATAAGAGATGATTATGAAAACAAACAAAACAGTATAGATTTTGCAAAGAAAACGAGAAATTAAGTGGCGCCAGACGTTCTTTAATTAAGAGTGTACAGTACATAGGAAAAGATGCTACAGTGTTTCAGAAGGGGCAAAATATTGATCTGCTGACTTGCTGAAATTAATGGAAATGGGAGAACTGTCCAACACTTTATTAAAACCTGGTAAGACAGTAATGCTCTGCCAATTCACTGTAGTCAGTTAAAATATCATGAATGGTGATCACTTAAATTCCTGGTGAAGCTGCAGATGGACAGTTGCACCACAGTTATATTTAATAGTAAAACTAAGAGCATTTCCACATAAACACAACTCATGTGTGGTCATAAGAAAGCCACTTATTAGTGAGAATCATCAGAAATAAAGGTTCAATTTACTAAAGAGCCTAAGGATTGAGTTTGGATGATCCTTTTCTGGCACATCAGGGTAAGAAGGGAAGCGCATGAAGCGATGCTCCCATCATGCATAGTGTCCACTGTACACGCCTCTGGAGACAGTGTTATGATCTGGGGTTGCTTCAGTTCTTATGTGGCAATAAAATGAAGTCAGACCTGAATGTACTGAATGACCAGATTCCCAGATATTCTGGGTGCCTTCACACTTGAACTGGACAAAATCGAGTCCTGGCCTGCTGGGATGTGCTGGAGAAGACCTTATAAAGTGCTTGATATAAGATGGCAAAATTTATACAACTCTGGATGCAAGTAAATCTTGTCATGTTATGTCTAATTAATGTGTGTAATTAATGTAAATGTGAGCTGTTATCAAAGCAAACGTCCAATGAAGTATTACTGTGTACGTTTTGTTTTGGCCAGGCAGTGTATGTTTGCATCTTATTCATTCTGTACACTTTACAATAAAAATGTCATTTTATACAGTATGACCTCATTGTGTTTCTTCGGTACTTACGCAGTCCAAAATGTGTCTTATTTCAAGAACACGCAAAAATCCTAAATGTGAACTTTAAGAAGGTGAACCGACGTGTTGTTATACCTTGCCCTCGCCGTTATGCATGGCCGTCGGGAGGAAGCGATACGGCAGGTGACTTTTGATCAGACGCGGTGATGTCAGCTCCTGCAACATCAAAGCACAAGCATTGTAGCTCAGGGGGTAAAGTGGAAATCCGGACACACAGCTTTTACTGCTGAAAAAAAATGTTTTCTTGCTCTTTGCTGCATTACTGAACAATTTGTTTAAAACTAATTTACTCTCTAATTATAAAATAGGACAGAGGAAATTAACGTTTCTACTGGATCATTTATGTATGAATACACACAGAACCTGCTACAACATTCCTTCATACTGTATATACAGTGCATCATGTACAGCTGTACAACATGGCTCATAACTTGATTTAATGACCATCTCTACTGCTATTCACTCTCTCATTCTCTATAGTGCTTATCCTGTGCGGGTTACACCCTGGTACACCCTGGAATGGGTTCCGATCCATCAGAGAGTTACACAACTTACTTTCACACTACAGGCCATTTGAAAACACCAATTAGCCTAATCTGCATGTATTTGGACCGTGGGAGGAAACCTGAGTACCCAGAGGAAACCCACCAAGTACTGGGAGGACATGCAAACTCCACACAGAGGCTTATTCTTGAAAGCGCTGACCACTACACCGCTGTGCCTCCTTGCTATTATTCCTTTTTATTTTTACCTTTCTATTTACAATGATCTATAAGGTTCTGTAAAAGTGCTTGATTTCTTTGTTGCTAATGTTATAAAGTGTTATGAATGCTACTATAGCTTGTTAATTCATAATGGATAAATAGAAGCTGTTACTATGTTCAATATTTTTGGGTAATATACAATTATAATATTGTTAATCATAATAATAATAATAATAATAATAATAATAATAATAATAATAATAATAAATACCTAATATTAATATTATAACTGGTCAAAAAATCACAGCTATATTTTTGACATATTTTTACAATTATTATTAATTTACAAATCCTCTATACTAATTCAGTAATGTGTGTGTGTGTGTGTGTGTGTGTGTGTGTGTGTGTGTGTGTGTGTGTGTGTGTGTGTGTGTGTGTGCTTACCTGTATAATATCTAACCCAGGCTGAGGATACTCCAAAACAGGAAGCTGCTCGTCAATATTCATGAGTCCGATTTCATCTGGGTCCGCCCCCTGGCTCACCAAATACACAACCTCCTGCAGCAGGCTCGTACCTTCATGACAGGAAGGAAAAAGGACAGCTATTTATTAATGCGTCCGATATACATAATCAGCCACAACATTAAAACCACTGACAGGTGATGAAAATAACATCGAGAGCTTTCCCAGTAGTCGTGTAGGTATGTTGCTTGTACAGTATGCAGTGGTCAGTTCCTACCAAAAGTGGAACAAGGAAGTCCAGCCGGTGAACTGGTGGAGAGGGTTATGGGTTCCCTAGACTCACTGATGTGAATGAACAGTAAAAGCTAATATGTCTGGTCCGATTCTAAGAAAGAGCTACAGACTGCTGCAAATCTACGGTTGGCTCTGGTTGGAAGGTGTCAGGACATCACAGTGCATCACAGCTTGCTGCATATGGAGCTGTGTAGCTGCAGGCTGTGCAGAGTGCTCATCCTGACCCTCCGAAAGCACTTTCACTGGGAATATCAGCATCAGACCTGGACCATGGAGCGACTGAATAAGGTGGCATGGTGTGATAAGCACGTTTCTTTTATACCATGTGGATTGGCGGGTGCGTGTGTGTGCGTCTACCTGGAGAAAAGACGGCACCAGGATGCCCTATGGGAAGAAGGCGAGCCAGTGGAGGCAGCGTGATGCTTTATGTAATGTTCTGGGTAATATTTATTTTTCTCAGTTAAATAACACAATTTTTGCAAAACGATCTACTTGAGCACACTGTTCCCACTGCATTTAAAGGACTATAGGAATAAATGTATGCGAATAGAAATCAATCAGTGGTAAAAGGACAAATCATTTCAAATACCTATACCTATGCATTCACTATTCGATAATAATAATCCAGCCCACTGCCGAGCTCCTAAACACATTGGATTCAGTGTGCGCTAAACAGCTTCGGCAAATACAGTCATTTGTGTCTAATATAGAGGCTTTCTTTTTCCCACACATGACTTCACAGCAACAACAAGAGGGCTTAATTCTTCCTCAATGCCACTGTGAGGTCCTTCTCTGTATTCCTACAGTATGTACAGTCATAATGCACAGGCTCTTAAACCACTCTGATGTTAATGTACAACATTTAAAGTTCATGGACACCCTCAGATTTGTGCATCAGGACTCTTATTTCAATATCATCCATTTTGAACCAGTTGAATGAATAGTTGTATTTGCAGTACAGTGTGTATACTGTGAATATACTATAGTGTGAACATTCATTAACTCTGCAGGTAATAGAAATAAATAAGCGATTGAAATCTGACAGCATGATCCAACAATTAACATTAACTTTGATTTGACTTTAATAACTTTGATTTGATCATTTCCAGCAGTACGATCAGTCAAGCTTCACATTACTGAATCATTTCACAAGCACATGATTTTGTATGATGAATTCTACATTTCTTGTGCAATTGTTTATTCCTTCATTGATGTTATAACGCTTATCCTGTATACAGGGTCATGGGGGGCCTCGAGCCTATCCAAGGAGATTCATGGCACAAAGCACATTGTGGGAAATTTGGGAACGCCAATTAACCTAATCTGCAGGTCTTTGGACTGTGGGAGAAAACCGGAGTACCCAGAGGAAACCCACCCAAAGACCCTGAGGCGGGACTCAAGCCTAGACCCTGGAGATGTGAGGCCACAGTGTTAACCACTACGCCACCGTGCTGCCATTGTTTTTCAATGTTTCTGTTAACAATTTACACATAGATTTGTTTGCACACAGTTTGATAAATGCAAGTCTGCCAAACCGTAAGCACAATATAAGTAAGATAGGAATCAGGTCACTTCGGCCCCTCTCTCAGATATTTTTGTTCAGTACAAGCTTGTTATTTATCTTTGTCATCTAGAGTCTATTAGTCTGTCTTTGACTCAGGCACGCCGTCAGATCAGGTTCTAGCTCAGCTGCAGCTGATCCGGTGGTGGTTATACTGAAGCCGCATCAACGTCCCCAGAGAAACCAGGCTGCTCAACTTCCTGTGTAATTTTCACTGTATATGATCAGCCAGCGAAACAAGTGCTGACATTGAATCGCTTAAATATATTTGCCACTTCCTGTTTCTATCAAGCTACATATTTCCAAATGTGCAATGCTGTTATATAACATATATATTATATTAATACACTTTTGAATATAAATATATACAATATTAATATTAATCATATATACATAGATATGAGATCCCAGGTGTTTAATTCATGCCTGCAACATTCACACAAAACTTACATACATTTCTCTTGTAATCATCAGGGTTTTTGATGTTGTTGTTGTTGTTATTTAAACTCAAGTAAACACAATGATGTAAACAGTGTGGTCATATTTGGAAAAGAGTTCTTATTATGAGAATATAATGTCACAAATGAACATGACAATATATTGAGCATGTGAATCTAATTAAATCACACATTAATCACACACTCAAAATGAATCGTTTGTACTAATCAAGTGTGAAAAAAAATATCTTGAGTAATGTTTTGTGTGTTACCCTTATAGGTGAAATAAATGTCAAATCAAAACGAATCATTCGTAAATGAAAGGTATGTAACAATAAAAAGAATAACACACATATGTACATATATTTAAAAAATAATCTAAAAAGAAACTAATTATGAAAAATAATATAAAAACCCAATAATCACATGTAAGGGTCACATTTGAAAATTAACAAATTAATGAATGTATAATCTGGCATTCCCAAATTGCCCAGAGTGTGTGAATGCACACGTGACTGATGACCGTAGGTCCTACCACGGTTATAAAATGGGAATAAATACAAAGTTCATCAATGGCCTCCATGGTCACTAATTGGACTACAGAGGTTCCAAGATGGATGGATGTAAATGTATAACCATGTTAGAATTAATGAATCAAACAACAATTGTTAATTGAAAGAAGTGATTAATTAATTATCTTCAACACCTTTTATACTGCTTCTCCTGTGTACAGTGTTGCAAAACTATCCCAGAAGAATTTTCTCACTGGGGTAGCCCTGGGACCAGTTGATTTTTGCCTAGTATGCAACTGTTGTGAGCTCGCAGACCAATCCCTGGACCGATTACATATGTACAGACAGCGGGCCTATCCAAGGAGACTTAGGACCTAAGGTGGGGTATACCCCCGACAGGGTGCCACTCCATTGCAGGGCACACACACATACACACACTATGGGCAATTTGGCAAGGCCAATTAATCTAATGTGCATTCCTTTGGACTGTGGGAGGAAACTGAAGTACCAGGAGGAACCCACCAAGCACGGGGAGAACATAAAAACTCCATGCACACAGACTAAAGGCAGGAATCGAACCAGGACCCACCCCGGAGGAGCTGATGTTTATGCCACCAAGCCATAATTTTATACAGTATATTGTTCAAACCAGAAAATGTACACATTTCACCTACTGTGGGAATGGTGTGATTATTCATGAGACTAAAGTGCACGTGATTATTTCCCACCAGGGTATTTATAGCTATAGTGAGTGCATCAAGGCTTAATGTTGGGAAAGAAAGTGGTATTAGGAAACGCTCGAATTAAATTCCCAGGAGGCTTTGCGCTGAACGGGACCCACCCGAGTTTACTCAGGTTGTCATGTCATCACTGTGCGTCACGCGGACTCTCCGCCGCAGCCCCGCATCCGGGAGCGCACCAGGCACGCGCGTGACGCACGGCATAAAGAGATGTAAACACTGGACCAGCTTTAGTACGAGTGTGTCATTAAACTCACACTTATGTTCTCACCTCGATTCCTTTCATTTAATCCAATGGGACAAGGATAGGTCTTTTTAGATGGATAACTAAACTTATTATTAAAGTTATTGTGGGTTTATTGGAGTCTAATGATTACTAACACAATCAGCGCCTCACTGATGTAGCCTGTGCACGTCAGATTAGCATGAAAAAAAAAAAGAATCTTATATAAAAAAATGAGAACATTGTAGGGCTTTTCGGATTATACAGGCCTACTGCGTCAGGAGGAGAAAAAATCCTGCACACGGTGATACACACACACACACACACACACACACACAGCTGTTTATTCAAAACACACAGCTGTTTATTAAAATAATAACAATAATACATGCATTGCTGCATACATGTTTGTTGTTGCTGTTGTTTAATTGATGAATTGTATTATTTTATTTCTAATAAACAACAACACCAACACTACAGCATCCACCCACATAAGCACAAGACAGAAGCCACTGAAGCACTAATATACGTAATTCCACGAGCACGCATACCTGATTTCGGATAAGTAACAATCCATATGTCACTGCTTCTCAGGGAGAAGTTAGCGATCTCATCCATCTTCCCTCGACAGAAGGGAGGAAGACGAACTCCATGATGCTCGAAGTATTTGCTCTCGTACTCTATCGGTGTGCTCGGCGTGTCCACTTCGCTTTCGGCCATCGTCACAGCCAAGGAGTCGAATGTCAACCAGATTAATCCCTTCTGTTTTTATTCAGAAATAGATGCATTTGATATCTGGTGGCTCAGTCTCGGTTGTTATGGCGAAGACGTGCAGGACTGCAGGCGCCTTGATCTCCAGCCAATCACATTCTCCTAAAGTGATGTAATGCCGCGAAGCGCACGCTCTCGCGTGCACGCGCGCGCGGTATCTCTCTCTCTCTCTCTCTCTTTCTCTCTGCTCAGCATCAGCACCAGACTGGGGGGCGTGGCTTCAGCCTCTTACGACCTTCAGCCCGGAAGTAATGCTCGGTTATAACAGAGCTAGCGTTAGCACGCGCCTCTGACGGGAGGATAGTTTGTAGAAATAGTTAAAAAGTTAAAGCTAAAAATAATCTGATGAGCTTTAATTTAGTCAGTGATATTATTATTATTATTATTATTATTATTATTATTATTATTTCAGGTTGAAGTCCACGTACATGTCTGTGTGTCTCTCTGTACAGCAGAAATCTCTGTCTAACTTATTAATACACAGAAGTCACATTCTGTAAGGTTGAGTATCTGACGCCAAATAAAGATGAAGTTTTGTCTCCAGCGCGTTAAAATTCACTTGTACCACTTCAGCGCTGTCATTTCAGCAGTGAAAATATGAACTAATCCCAGTAAAAATATTCAGTTTAGCTTTTCTAGTTAATATCTATTGGTGCAGGTGTGTGTTTACATTGAGCAAGTAGCGCATTAGAAGCTTATTTTAAAGTAGATTATTAAATCCGGCACATAATTTCTTTATAATTTGTTTAGGTTTCACTTACTGTATGGTGCAGGTTAAACTTCAGGCTGATATCCAAGTACTGCAAAAGTTTCATTAAATTCTGTCCAGACAGTCTTGCGTGCTGCTGTGACATAATCTGTCTGGACAGGCACGCAGACAGAACATTTGGACAGAAGTCTGGTTTCCGGGCCTCAAAAGCATGAACTAAGATATCATTGAAGATTCTGACCAATGTACAGACGAAACCTTCCTTTGATTTATATAGATTATTCTCATATCAGATTCAACTCGTTAATATATACCACTTTATCCTGTATTCAGATGGAATAGGTTGCCTGGAGCCTGTTCCAAGAGACTTGGAGGAAAACAACAAGCACAGGGAGAACATGCAAACTCCATGTAAACTCCCCTCCTGAGATGTCTCCTGAGATGGTCACCATACCTGTGTACACCTGATAGACTAAAAGTAAAAAAAATAAATAAAAAAAGAGTTTGTCTCTAATGGGAACATGCATCTCGAAAGTCTACTGCAAAAAAAAATTCAATATAATAATAATAATAATAAAAATAATAAGCCCTTCCTGAGTTCTTAAAGCAAAAAAAAAAGCAAAACTGTTTAGGACAGATGGTTCATAACAAGTTGTACTCTAAGGTGACAAACCATGGTAGCAAAAATAAATACCACCACACACACACACAAGAGAGCTTTTTTAATTGTAATTTACTTGTAGGCACTGTATGTGAAACATTAAATATTGTGAGTTAAAAAAAAAAAAAAGGAATCAAACGGCAGTTCACATTAAGCAAGGGTCACAGTACATGTTTTTTTTTCTTATCTTTTTTTCCTGTGGGGTGGAGTCAGGGTTTGTAGGTGGGGCAAGGGGCAGATCATTGATAAGGATGGCAAGAAAATCAGAGCAACGAGCAGGCTTACTGGGGAGTAAAGGAGTGAATGGTGTAAGTAGAACTTCAGTCTGCAGGGATGTTGGACCTGAGTGCGGGGTGGAACCTGTCTCTTGCAGGTTGCGGGTTTTTAGGGATTTACCACCTCGGTGTGTCTATCTGCCTCCTGGAGCGTGCACCTTACCTCGTCCACAAAGCCAAGAAGATCTATGGAGCTTCAGCCGGGGCTCTGGTGGCAGCTGTGCTCACCAGCGGAACATGCTTAGGTACACACACACACACTTTATGTTTTGAACATGATTGATTTATTTTTGCATGTGATTCATATGATTCAATTGTCTTAACTTGTGAATTTATTTCTCATTTCAAGTTTTTTATTTATTCTCATTTCTCACATATTGAGCATGTGTACATTTTCACTTCATTTTCTTTCTTTCTTTCTTTCTTTCTTTCGTTCTTTCGTTCTTTCGTTCTTTCTTTCTTTCTTAGTTTATTATAAAACAATTAAATTTCTTTTATAATGATGTCCCATATATGGTACATTTTTTTCATAAATTTAAACCACATAATTACAAATTGTTCCCATAATGCCATGTGTTTTTACGTGAATTCAGAGCATAACATGTTAAAATTCATCTATCATTAAATATTTCTCATACAGTATGTAAAAAGTGAGCATACAGTGACCATACTGTAAAAACATGTGGTTAATCTGGGTAGTGTGTGAATTATTCTTGTTGGTATTCCTCTTTTATAATTGTGTGTTTTCATTGTACAGAAACAGGTTGCTTGAATGTGATCGAAGTCGCTAAAGAGGCCCGGAAAGGCCACCTTGGCTCTCTGCATCCCACATTCAACCTGATTAAAGTGCTGCGCTCTGGCCTTCAGCGAGACCTACCTGAAGACGCACACACACTCTCCAGTGGCAGACTGTGTGTGTCTCTCACACGCGTCAGTGATGGGAAGAACGTGCTGGTCTCTGACTTCAAGTCCAAAGATGAGCTCATTCAGGTGAGGGAGCCTTGAGAGTGGAAATAGAAACATTTCAGTGTGATCATAAAGCTTACAGTTGAGTGCAAAAGTTTTATCCCATTAGGACAAGATCAAGATGACAGAAATTCAACGAATAGAAATGATATGTTGAGTGGTGGCATGAGGGAGTAGTGGCTAGCACTGTGGCCCCACACCTCCAGGGTTGAGGGTTTGATTCCTGCCTCAAGTCTGGGTGTGTGTGGAGTTTGCATGCTCTCCATGTGTTCGGTGCGTTTTCTCCAACAGTCCAAAGACATGCAGTTTAGAGCAGGGGTGACTCAAATGGTTAAGGCTGTAGGTTACTAGGTTTCTGATTGGAAGGGCATGGGTTCAAGCCCCAGCACCGCCAAGTTGCCACTATTTAGCCCTTGAGCAAGGCCCTTAACCCTGTGTACTTCTGGTGTGCTTTATCCTGGCTGACCCTGTGCTCTGATGCCAGCTTCATAACTGGAATATGTGAAAAAATTTCAGTTTCTCTTTGGGATTTATAAAGCACTCTAATTTAATAACTTGGGCTAATTGGTGTTCCCAAATTGCCTGTAGTGGGTAAATGAGTGTTTACCCCCCTCCTGCCTGAAGTCTCCTGGGATGGGCTGTTATTACAGAATTCACCCATGTTTCATTTTTTTCTTTTACTTAAACATTGGAATTTTTTTTATAGTTTTTTGTGGTTAAATGCAATATGGGGCTGGAACACCTGATTAGGACTTGAAATACATACAGTATTATTGTTGCTGGTACAACAAACTACACATCTTGTCATTCTTGAGCATTTATATGTATTGATATTGTCTTTAAGACACACTCGTAGATTAATGTGTATGAAGCAAGTTGGTTTTGAAAGTATATTTTAAAAGTCAAATCACTTTATCTCATTCTCAGGCCCTCATCTGTAGCTGTTTCATCCCCGTATATTGTGGTCTGTTCCCTCCTACCTTCCGTGGGGTTGTAAGTATCAGTGGTTCCATGTCGTGTATGTTTGCACACAGTGCAGTTACTATTTGAGGTTTGCATGAGCTTCTTGTGCTAAGTAGGTTTTGTAGCTATGGACTTTTGAACACAAGAACTTTTTCACATTAACCGGTCAGTTTCTTCATTGCCAGGATCTTGGGACACTCTTCCTCTCTTCCCCGAGTGTGTAAGCACACGAAGACAGCCGAACTCTGTCCGTAACTCTTTATTAACCATGAGTCACATGGGTTTAAAACGTTAAAGATCTTACTTAGACTCGTGTGAAAATTTTTTTATTTATTATTTATTTGTTTATTTATTTATTTATTTGGTCAACATACATCTTAAAGAGAATAAAACCCTAAGAATTTTTATTTATTGAGGTTCTGATCTCAACACAAGGTTGAAAAACAAAGTCAAATTCATTCAGTAGTGTTTAAAGTCCAGATATGTTGTTAAATTTGCCAAAGCAAGAGCCTCTCAATTTCCTGTTAGTGATTATAATTGACTACAGGTGATACTGAGGCAATTTTGCACGCATTTTTGTAAATCTAGCTTCTTATTTCCCCGTTCCATAAAGCCCATTAAAAACGAATAAAAAATATATTTGTTTTTAGCACTCTTTCCATTTTTCTCTCTCTACACAGAGGTACATTGATGGTGCGATGACTGATAATCTGCCCCGGTCCGAGCTAAAGAACACCATCTCCATCTCGCCCTTCTCGGGAGAAAGTGACATTTGCCCCAGAGACAATTCCAGTAGCTTCCATGAGATGCGATTCACCAACACAAGCATTCAGGTCACCTGGGGAAACGCGTGCAGACTCGGCCAAGTGCTTTTCCCTCCCGAGCCCAAGGTAAGAGTGGTGCAGAAGCGATCCAGTTCCACCTTCTCTTCCTCCTCCTCTGCATCATTCATCCTTTTACTGTACACCTGCCAGCATACTGTACTGTATGTAAAATATCTCAGTAACTGGGCGTTAATTCTTGCGTACTTCTGAGGGTCTCAGTGAACATGTGTGTGTTTTATAACAGAAAATATCGCTACATTTTTTCCAGAAAATGTTTTCTAAAGGGCTTATACACAACACAAAAAGTAAAAGATGTAACGATAATTACTTTGCACTGTGGTTATTACAGATAATGGCAGAGCTGTGTCAGAACGGGTATAAAGATGCTCTACGATTCCTCCTGAACAATAGTGAGTCATGGTTTTTGTATATTGTTTCACTGCGTATTATTTCAGTACCTGAAGTACCGGACGCACTGAAATGACAGAAGTAGTGACCTGTAACACGGCAGGAGCGGGCGGTGATGTCGATGAGTCAGTGATAAGTCGTGTCTTTAACAGAGCAAGGTGGGCTGACAGGGGCTGGATGGAGCAGGCTTTCCTTTCATCCCCTGACTTGGATGTTGGGAGGGAAGGGAGCTACTTCTTTAGTCTCTGGCCCTTACTGGGCAAAACAGTTACGGATGAATGAGAGATGATAGACTATATATATATATATATATATATATATATAAGCAAGTAATCTATGCTTTGACATTGATGGTAGTGTATGATGTAATCCTCAGATCTGTTGCAAGCTGAATGTCCAAAAGTAGATCAGGCCCTGACATGGGACACGCCCACCTGCTGCTATGTCACTGAGTCAACACGGGAGAGGATGCTCCGAAGACTCCGCCTCCTGGGGGAAGACCACTGGTGGTTGGACAAGCAGCTTGTCAATCACCTCCCCACAAATATTAGGAAAGGTGACACAGCTAGATTACGTATTTTGTTGTATGAATGAAATATTCTTTGAATATCCTCAGGATGAAATAAGTACTCAGTATTACTGCTGTTGATTGAGTTATTGGGATTGAGATTGCACATGGCTGAATGTGTGTTGCAGTGTTCTGTGAGGCGTGTAAAGAGCATGAGACTCAGATCACTGGTCTGTTGCCTGTACGTGTGGCTTCCTACATGCTGATGCCCTGTACGCTGCCAGTAGAGTCAGCGTACTCTGCAGTTCAGAGGTCTGTACCACTACTGTTTTTTGTTTAAAAATCTAATCTCATTAACATGTATAGTGTATAGTCAGCAGGTTTACCTTAATAAAATCAGTTGTAGGCTCTGGGTGAGAGAGGGTTAATTCACTCGAACCTGGAATTCTACTACTACAGACTGGGACATGCAATCCTACATTTAAGCGATGGGGAAAATAATCAATTCAGCTACATATTGTGATTCTTTTGTGTGGCAATTCATGCAACACCGCACTATATATATATATATAAATACAGTATATACATATATTATTTGAAATGTATACACACTTCAACATGAAAAATATATGCCTCTCTTCTGACGGTCACTTGATAGCATCAAAAATGGTGTGACTACTGACATCTTTAGAGAAAACATTAATACTAAACATAACTGCTTTAATTTAATCTGAGTTTTAAAAAGGCATAGATAATATATACAGTATATTTGCCTTTGAGGTGGTAAAATGTTGCTTTTTTTCTATGAACCTGCAGGTGGCGCTCTAAACTATTACACAAACAAATTAGGAAAGAAACAAATTATTTGCATTAGAACATAAAAAAAATATATATCTTAAATCAGGATATTTATAAAATCCTGATACTAAGAGAATTGCAGAATAAATTGAATCGGTGCCTACGTAGGTATCGTGATCACATCATTTCAGCTGATTTTGTCCCTAATAAGCCGTACAGTTAAAGAGACACAGTTGTGGCAATGTAGTGTATCTAATGTAAGACAATGGAGGCTAGCTTCATTCTGTTAAATACTAGCTTTAAACTGAACTCCAGATGGCGAGGTAAGTCCTGCTCTTGTACTTCTAGGCACTTCCAAGGGTTTAAATAATGACCAATAGACCATTAAAGCTTAAATCATGTACTACATGCTTACAATAGGGAGGTCATTCCAAAGTGCAGAAGCTTAGTTTTATAGCGGTATTTTAATAGTATCATCTCGTCATTCATTGCCAGATAAAATCTTGATCCACTATATACTGTATGTCCAAAACATAAAGTCCAGAAGTATGTGAACACTGATCACACCTAATAAGTGCTCACTTCTGACCGTGCAGAGTTTTCCTTGGTGATTGGTTTAGATAATGAATTCATGATTTGAAAACCCAGACCTTGGAGATATTGTAGTGCATTATTAGTGTATTGCTAGATTATTGTTTTTAATCATAAGCGATTATTTAGATTTTAAATTCTTCTATGTAAACTTTATGTCTTATGCTCTTTCTGCTTTATGAAAGGTTTGTAGAATGGATTCCTGAGGTGTCTGCTGATGCACGCTGGCTTGTTGAGATGGCAGGAACTGTTTACAGACAGGCCTGGAAAGGGGCGTCCTCAGAAGGGTGGGTAAAAAGAAAGAACGCAACTCTTTTAATATGAAAATGCTTGCAACTTTTTTGACATTAAATATAAAAGTGACGGATGATTGTATACCCCCAGGAGACTTTGGGCACAAGCGGGGTACACCCTAGTCAGGGTGCCAATCCATCACAAGGAGCACACTATAGGAACACCCATTAGCCTAAGGAAACCCACCAAGCACAGGGAGAACATGCAAATTCATGCCGGACATCAAACTTGATTGGGAATCGAACCCAGACCCTGATGGCGCAAGGCGACAGTGCTAACCACTAAGCCACCGTGTCACTCATGCTGTTTGCTTCCAGTGTTATATTGGAAAGGTGTGCATAGTTTTCCAGCAGAGGAGTCACACCGCTGCTCTTTCTTATTGCCTCTTTTTAAATACAAATAAGATAAGATAAGATAAGATAAGATAAGATGAATGTTAATTATAATTCCGTAGCAGCATTGAACAACACAGTAACAAACAGATATTAGACAATAAACAGTAGAAAAACAAAACCAGACACAAGTACAAAGAGGAGGGAAACCTGTGCAAAAGCAGACAATAAATGAGTTTCCTCTGGGTACTCTGGTTTGCTCCCACAGTCCAAAGACATGCAGTATAGGCTAATTGGTGTTCCCAGTGGGAATGAGCATGTGTGTGTGTGTGAGTGTTTGATGGATTGGCGCCCCATCCGGGGTGTACCCTGCCTCGTGCCCTAATTCACCCCCATCCCCCTTGCCCCTCATGACCCCTATAAAGCGTATAAATGAGTGAGTTTCAAGTCGTACACAGTCTTTTATTTTTACCCACTAGAGACCTCTAGTGGACATGAAGAATCAAGATGATTGAAGAGAATACGGAAAAATTTCTCTTCTTAGGATATTTGGATGGAAAGCGTTGAAGCATCATAAAGCTTTGTCTTATCAATACTTAAAATGATTTTGATAATGAAAACTCTCAAACATAAATAATGCGGTGGTTGATTTAGGATTAACATTTAATAAATGTGTACGGGCCATGATAAAGTGCTATAAATCAACATGGTTAAGATAGATCTTAGGGAAAGACCCTGGTGCCCCGTTCTCTCACAGGTTCTATGTGGTGTAACTGTAAGCAAGTGGACTGAATGCTCAGGTCTTGCTGTAAGCTCTTAGAAACAAAAGAGTATTATTTTTTCACCATTTTTCAGAGACGTATAACACATATTCAAGAGCAATCCAGTGTAGTGAAGATGCTGGAGTTGGTGCAAATGTTAGATTCAAGACGTCCAGCATCTGCATTTTGTTCTGCTCCTAAATGTATTTTTGTTGTGTGTTTGTATATTTATAGTGCATTCCCCTTGCGGAGGTGTTTGAGCGAACCATCCTTACAAAACCTGCAGCAACTTGACAAGGAGAAGAACAGACACACCAGTATTTTAATATGAGTACAGCTGTGGTTACTCAAAGAGCCTTGAGGACCCTGAACGCCTGTGCACTTCTGGACAGATCAGCATGTTTGTTGGCTCATTCTTCTTACAGGACAGTTCTGAGAGCTGAACAGAGCAAGACATGGACACAAATGGAAATATTGGCGTTTTCTGTCATCTTGTAGGTTTTTTATTTTTATTTTTTACAATGATGGAGGTGACATTTTTTTTACATGCCCCTCAAAAAAAGAGAGGAAAATAAATGTGGGGTAAAATGTGTTTTTTTTTCCCCCCAAAAAATAATTGATTTCTGTGAAACCTGTAATATATTTATAAACCTATAATTATAATAATGTGTATAATTGTTATAAATGTAATATGTCCTCAAGCCCAGTATGAGTGTTATTCTTCATGAAATGATATAAATATGCAGTTGGATATACAATGTGCATGTATATGCATTCGGTTTTAAACCAATTTTACGTTTTATTATGACCCTGATTCTGATGAATGATATATGTGTCTCATTATGTATTTTTATTTTACACAGCTTATAAAATATACTGTATTTTTCCAGGACAAAAATTTGCATTTATTATTATTATATTTTAGGAATGTCTGTAGATTAATCAGTTTAGTTAATAGAAAAATAAAACCATTGTTTGGCCAGTGGTGGTCAGTAAGTAAGGCTCTGGAGTGCTTATCAGAAAGTCATTCAAGCCACAGCACAAAGCCATTAGCCCTCTTTGATGTGCAAATAAAAGGATTTTGAAGATTCTTGGCTTCAAACTAGATTTGAAAATAATATTTGATAATTTCGTACCTGAAACATACAGGAATAGGGAAAAAAGAGGTCCTTGTAAACTGGATAAGTTTGAATGTAGAGTGAATGTGTAGAGATGATCAGGTTTAAAGATGGATTAAAATAAGAAAGTGCATGTTAGGTTTCCTCCTGGTACTCTGGTTTCCTCCCTCAGTCCAAAGACATACAGATTAGGTTAAGTGCTATTCCCAAATTTCCCATAGTAGCGTGAACCCTGGACTGGGTGCCACGTCATCATAGGGCGCAAACACCTAGAGAAACTTGGGAATATCACCCTGTCCAGGATGTACCCCGCCTTGTGCCCCGCCTCCTGGGATACGCTCCAGGCCTCCAGGACCCCTGAATAGGGATAAGTGGTATAAGAAGATCAATGAATTAAATGAACTAATTAATGAAATGCTAGCTTGCACTAAAATGTCAAGTTGTTTACCTTCATCTTTTTCATTATTAAGTATGAACCAGTAGATGGCAGTATGAAAAATTCATTTTTTCTCAGTTACACAACAAGATGGAATGCAAATGGTGTGTGCTCATTAGTCATACCATTAAAACCTATACCATTGGTTATCTCATTAAAATGGCATCTGTCAAGCGGTGGGATATATTAGGCTGCAAGTGGACAGGTCAGTTCTTGATGTAAGAAGGAGAAATGGGCAAAGGTAAGGGTCTAAAGTAACCTAGAAAAAAGCCTAGTTCAGAGTTTCTAGAGTCTTGCTGGATGTTCTTGTTTGCAGTAGTTAGTACCGACCAAAATTAGTCCAAGCGAGGACAACCGGTGTATCAGGCTTATTGATGCACACATCCACAGACCAGTCAGTGTGCCCGTGCTCACCCCTGCCTTCCTACAAAAGCACAGTGAATGGGCACAGCTGCATCAGAACTGGACCATGTAGGAATAAAAGAATGTGGAAGACCTTTTCTGAATCATCGTTTTTTATATATGGACACACGGATAGCTAGGTGTGTGTGTGTGTGTCACTTGCCTGGAAAAGACATGGTGCCAAGATGTATACTGGAAAAAGGCAAGACAAAATAGCAGGAGCAGTGGGATGTTGAGGGCAACGGTCTTCTGGGAAAACCTGTGTCCTTGCATAACCTGTGGCCTGTCCTTAAGTGTGATTATTTAGAATATATTCTACATATCTATCTATCTATCTATCTATCTATCTATCTATCTATCTATCTATCTATCTATCTATCTATCTATCTATCTGTATATTTGATTACATTTTCTGTGATCATCTCTCTAGCGACATCACTGAATTATTGATTTTAATTAGTAAATAACAACACATTACAAAACCCATCTGATTATTATTAACTGTTATGGAATTGGGACACTTACAAGATTAGTGTAAGAGCAGACTGTTCCTGAATAGGTTCCCGATCCAATGCATTTGATGAATATATGAATAAACGAACAAAAATCTGCCTGTGACAAAAGAGCACATAATTACAGATATCTATAATCTTTGAAGAAAATATGCATTCTGTATTCAATAATATTCTGTACAATCAGTATAATCAAAGCATTTACATGTGTTCTAGAGTCTGAGTTAATGAACCCATTCCAGCCTACTGCCAAGTTCCTAAAATGCGTCTGATCATTGTGTGCTAACTGCTTCAGTAAGTGCAGTAATTTGTGTCTAATGGCTAACGTAGAGGCTTTCTATCTCCCACGGGTGACTTCACAGCCATCAACAAGGGGCCGCGTTTTCCCTCACTGTGGATTTTTTGTTCTGTTGTCTTGGGAACACACACACAGAGACACACACAGAGACACACAGACAGACACAACCACACGCATTCCTAAACTGAAGAAGACTTTACATTGAATCTGTAAAACTATAACGTGTGCTGGTGTGAGATGACATAAGATCAACTCCATACTTAAAATGTGTATCGAAACAAAGTGTGTAACGTCAAAACGCACAGGTTCTTAAACTACTCTGATGTACAGCATTCAAAACTCCTCTATGATATTTAATATGTGTGCATTAGGCTTTTAATAGGAATAAAATCTAGATAGTAAGATTTTCATTATAAAACATAATGATTGGTGTCTGCACTTTAGGTGTTGATGTGAATGTTTGATTGGAGTCATTTTAACTGCTAGTAATATTCTTCCCCACCAGTAGAGGTCGATGTGCCCTTAGTGCAGTGCCTTATTCCCATCCAGCTTCACTTCTTGGTTCACTCATACACTATACTGTATTAAATAATAACCTCAGTGTTTTTGCAAATGTGTCCTGTTGTGTTTTTTTGTGTTGCTTCTGATTGTCCTGTTGTTACCAGGCTTTTGTTTGCCAATACCTATACAACTTATAGATTTCCCTTTTGCCTGTGCCTGATATGATCATATACCTGCTGACTACTGTCTGCCTGATTAGGTTAAACTATAGGAAAATACTATAAATCATCCTCATTCATTATGCCCCTGTCTCGTAGCTTTTACAATGAGAAACAGAGATTTTGAATCCCAAATCTCTATGGAGCATAAATTCAGTCAGTGTCATATTTGTTCACTATCTCCAATCAAATGATCGAATTAAGAGGGCCAATTAAGAAATAGTTCTGGTTCCAGTGAGCATACTGTGATGACAACCAGGAGGACTGAGCCTGGTCCCAGCCATGGGGAGAATACATCCTACATTCTCTGTCATTCATCCACCCATCTTCTGTATACTGTATACTTGGAACACCAAACCATCTGACACCCCTACCTTTTACAACTGGTTCAGGAGAAATGAACACCAACATCTCCAAGCAAACTGGAAAACAAGTAGTAGACAGATGCTGCAATGACACTCTATAGTATGACCCTAGAGCCAGAATAATGCTGTCAATTGAGGACATAAAGATCTGACATGCTTGTAGTACATGAATACACTGCTACATAGGCCCTCTTCAAAATCCTGCAAAAAAAAAAAAAAAAAACACTGAACTTACAAACTTGACCTACTAAATTACTACTGTCTTGCACTCGCATTCCAAAATCAAGCCCGTCATGCCATGATAAAAAAGCTCCCCCAGCCACTCCTCCACCCATTGTTAATACTCTAATACTTGAGTAGCTCAGTGGTTAAGGCATTGGACTGTGGTCTAGAGGGTCCCAGGTTCAAACCCCACCACTACCAAGTTGCCCCTGTTGGGCCCTTGAGCAAGGCCCTTAACCATCAATTGCTCAAAAGTCGCTCTGGATAAGGCCAAATGTTGAAATTGAAAACGTAAAATGTAGATACCTTTAGACTGCAGAGCTGTGGAGCAGAAGGGAACTGCATAAGTCCTTTGAAGTTTCTGTCATTAAATATATTCTATACTGGTTCGCTAGGTTACCAACTAGACATTCAATACCATCAGTCAAACGATGGGAATGTTGTTTTTAAAGGAGCACTTGCCTCTTGGAGTGTGGCTCAACGGGACTACTATAGATGTGCTCCGGTGTCTGACGCTGGGATGATAGCAGTGGATCCTTTGGGTGCTGTGAGTTGCAGAGTGGGACCTCCATGGATTGAACTTATTTTCCAGCGTATTCCATGAACCAATTGGATTGAGATCTGGATAATTTAGAGACTAGATCAACAACCTTGAACTCTTTGCCTGCTAAGTCCCATATGCGGCAGGCAGTGATGCACTGGGTGTTCTGCACCTTTCTACTGTGGCCAGCATTGGCGTTTTTCAGCCATTTGTGCTACATTGGCTTTTCTGTGGAATTGGACTGGACGGGCACAGCTGAGCCTTGGGCGCCCATGAAAAGAAAGATAAATCTATAAATACCCTATAAAATCTCCTTCCAGAACTGCTGTAGTTTATTATATTCCATGCAATGTAGCAGTATAAATTATGAAGAAGAGCAATTACTCTATGTATCTGGGATTTTATTGTCAAGTTTATTTGGTTTACAGTTCTTCTCAACTGCTTTCAGTCATTTCTCAGATCAGAATTGTTCAAATCTCCAAGTGCATTTCTCAAAACAACACGTACAAACTGCACAACATAGTGGATAACCGGAAAAAGCGCGTCACCTGCTCAAAATGCTTTGTCTAGCGTGCAAAAGCATGTTTTTTCATCAATCATTGTGTCAGAGGCAGCAGAATCCCATGTCATTTTTTCAACAATGTGAATGTGACAGGCATAATTATTAGTCATGTTGTCAGTAGAACATCATACTCAGTTTTAGTTATTTAAATTATACTCAGCTGAAGTTTAGATGACTGAAAACCACTAGTCATCAAATTACCGTACTGGTGTGTGTCATAATTTACAGTGTCCCACCGGTAAAAAAAAAAAAAAAAAAGTTATTCTTGCAAACCATTGTGCATCAACCAGGTGTTACAGTAATTTACATGGTAAGAATAGATCATTTTTCTGAACCTCATCTAACCAATCAACATCGAGCCACATAACAGTATATGGAAGAATCGAAACAAAAGATCAGACTGTATTCACATTTTTACTGTACTGTCAATAGTGGTACTTACATAAAGAAAACCAAGGAAACTATACATAGGCTATTTAGTGACAAATGGAAACATAAAAAAGACAAAGTGGGAAAAACTATACATGTACAACAGAAGGTAAAGGTGAAATTACGTGGTAGTTTTCCTATGCGTCATGTCGTTCCTGTGTGTTGGGCCACAGATTCTCATCCACATCACAACATATATTTCCCTTGCTATGCACGGTGGAAAGAATCTTCTTGAGTGCCTAATCCAGCCTCTGCATGCATCCGCTGAGATGTCTTCACAGCAGTGTCATGGGCGTCATCAGCGTATGGGGCTGATGATCATATACCTTCCACCTCCAAAGCAAAAAAAAACTCTTTAATTGGGTTCAGGAATGGGGAGTAGGGTGGAAGGAATTCAATCAGCATCCTGCGGTGGTGGACAAACCAGTGCTTGATGTTGTGAGAGTGATGAAAACTGACATTATCACAAATTACTAAATACCTTCTTAGATCATCTCGATTGAGGTCCCTCTCATCTTCAGGAATAACATTTCTATAGAGATTGTCTAAAAATTTAAGGAGATGCTGTGTGTTGGTTGTACTCTTCCATAATAGGAATATGAGCTAGCACACCTTGGTCTGAAATAGCAGCACACATAGTGATGTTTTCTCCCAGTTGGCCTGGGACATCAACAGTAGCTCTCTGGCCGATTAGATTTATATCACGCCTTATGCCTTTGGCTAGGTTGAAGCCAGCCTCATCCAAGTATATGAAGTTGTGAGGTGGTTCTCTTGATTGCATTTTTTACTTCTGCCTGTCATATATGCATCAGCTCTGTAGATGTTCTGTAGTCTGATCTGGGGTTCCAGTACCTATGAGCTCGGCCTTTTGCCATGGATGACACTGCCTACTGTTTTAGTCAGTGCGGAGCGCCTGTGACACGCTTACAGTGTGACATAAAAGTTGATGATGACGCTGCCTACTGATTAACGAGAAAAAAACACAGCAAGCGCAACACAAACAAGCAAACAAAATAATACGTACTGTATAGATAGACCGATAAATAAACAGATAGATAGATAGATAGATAGATAGATAGATAGATAGATAGATAGATAGATAGATAGATAGATAGAGCCACAATATATAAAAGTTCCACTTTTTAAAATTTAATTATGGAAATAAACTTTTCCAAAATATTAAGATTTTTGAGATGTAATTGTACTTGCATAATATCAAAAGGATATTAATTATAAATCTAGTGGACCATATGTGCTCTAATATGAGGTGGCAAAGGCAATAAAGTTAAATGACCAAACACACACACACACACACACACACACACACACTCACGCACATACAACGTACTGTAAGAGAGCTTTCGATTCTGATTTGTAACACATGAAGAGTGAAATAGCTCGGATGGTCATTGGGGGGGGGGGGGGGGTGGGGGGGTAAGGCTGAGTAAGGAGGCTGGGTTACTGAACGCTTCCTATTGGCTGAGCGGCTGATGGCGCGATAAGGGCAGAAGCAAAAACAGCCCGGGGAACAGCGGCACCGGCGAGTGACGGCATGACCGCCGGGGTTATTAACAAACACCGACTACAGCCTTTAATCTGCGGGGATGTTGGACCTGAGCGCGGGGTGGAACTTGTCGTTCGCGGGCTGCGGGTTTTTAGGGATTTACCACCTCGGGGTGTCCAGCTGCCTCCTGGAGCGCGCGCCTTACCTCGTGCACAGAGCCAAGAGGATCTACGGAGCTTCAGCTGGAGCTCTTAATGCAGCTGCGCTCGTCAGTGGATCATGCCTAGGTACACACACACACACACACACACACACACACAAGTGTTTCTTTTTGCATATTATTCATTTACTTTCATCTGTTGTGCATGTTGTTAATTAATTAATTAATTCATTATTGTTTTTTTCTACACAGATCTATTTAGATTTTTTATCCCATGTATGTGTTTATTCTTTCATGTGGATTTTCTCTCTCTGGAGGCATGGTGGATTGGTGGGTTTCCTCCGGGTACTCCAGTTTCCTCCCACAGTCTAAAGACATATACATTAGGCTAACTGGCATTGCCAAATTGCCCCTAGTGTGTGTGTGTGTGTGTGTGTGTGTGTGTGTGTGTGTGTGTGTGTATGTTTATGTGTGTGTATGTACCCTGTGATGGATTGGCACCCAGTCCAAGGTGTTCCCCCACCTTGTGGCAAAGTGTCCTGTGATATGCCCCAACCCTCCTCCCGCCCCCACGTGACCCTTTATACATGATATAGTGTTATTTAAAATTAATTAAGAAATTCATTAAGGAATAATTTTTTCTCTTTCTCTCCACAAATATACACTATATGTATAAAAGTATTTCACCAAACATGAACTGACATTGTATCCAATACATACCCTTCAATATGGAGTTTATCCCCCTTTTGCAGCTATAACAGCTTCCACTCTTCTTGGAAGGTTGTCCACAAGATTTTGGAGTGTTTTTGTGGGAATTCGTGCCCATTCATTCATCAAAGAGCATTTATGAGGTCAGACACTGATGTTGGATGATAAGACCTGGCTCACAAGCTCCCATCCAGTTCATCCCACAGGTTGAGGTCAGGGCCAGTCAAATTTTCCCACACAGAACTCATTAAATTGTCTTTATAGTGCTTGCTTTCTTTGTGCACTGGAGCACAGTCATGTTGGAATAGAAAAGGGCTTTCCACAAACTGTTGCCACAAAGATGGAAGTTTGGCATTGTCCAAGATGTCTTGGTATGCTGAAGTATTAAGATTGTCCTTCACTGGGGATAAGGGGCCTGATTGAAATACCTTGATTTGGCCAAATACTTTTGTGTGTGTGTGTGTGTGTGTGTGTGTGTGTGTGTGTGTGTGTGTGTGTGTGTGTGTGTGTGTGTGTGTGTGGGCCAAACATAGGGTTACAGTCACTTCATTATCTGGTTCACCTTCACAATCATGTTTTAGATATGAAAAAAATTATCAAGAAGGTGGACTCTTTGAGCACTTGAGAGATTAAATGTTCAATGTCTAATGTCTAATATGTAATTATAATATATTTAAATAAAAGTCTAAATTTCTAATTTCTAATTGCATATATATATACTGCCACATCATTTGTTTTTATGGAGTCAGGGCATACTGTAACATGGAGACATGCCCCTATAATGATCTTTCGGTTTCACTCACTTTTGAACCTTGAAACTTTTATTATTCTGTTAGACAATGAACTTTAATATTTGCTCAGATATTCATTCAGATCTGATAACGCAGCCTAGCAAGCCTGACTAAATAAACAGAGTCAAGGAAGAAGGCATTGCTTTAGAGCAACTTTTATTGATTTTGTGTTTTCATGTGTCATGTGTATACTTTTTATGATGAATCAGTACAGTGATGCAGATTGCTGATCAACCTCAGTCTTGTCTCAGTTATCTTATAAAACGCATTTTCTTTTTAGTAGGTTTTATGTTTTCCTCTCACTTAGGTTTAGTTCATTAATCATGGTAAAGCTGTATTGTGACCATACAGTAAAGATGTGAGAAGTGATCTACAGGGTGCACAAATAGAAAGATATAAACTAAACCTGTGTGTATGGATGCTGTATGTACAAAATATGCAAGAAAAAAACACATGAAGCAATTGTATTCTACTTTTAACAGCAACACACGCACGCAATGAACTCTATGCTGCGTTCTGGCAGTGTTTCCTCACTGATTCGGTTCAGGCTAAAGAATTCACAGAGGGAATTGGGAAATTCATAGTTTGTCGTGGAGCATGCAGGATTGAAAAACACTAAAGCTGTCAGTGGAGAACACTTGGGTTCAGACGGGGGCGGTAATGTGCTACTCAAAATAATAACAATAAGAAGAAGTGATTAAATTGCATAATTAGTTAAATCACACAGCTCACTTTCCCTTCAAAAGTAAAAACTCAGTGTCTCTCAACCTGACCTTATCAATCTATATTGTGTATTGCTTTCCTCCTTTTGACCTTTGATATTCACTATGTTTATGGTTTTTGCCTTTGCCCATGTTTTGACATTTGTTGATGGTCCGACCCTATTTCCTGCCTCATGGAGTGTACACTCCGTTTTAAATGTGACTGACACTTCTTTAAAGAGACCATGAATGTGAATGCATCTTTTTCAGGCTTCATGTAGTTTATCCTTGTGGGCAATTTATCATTTTGTGTTTTTCATTTTGTAGAGAAATGTTGCAAGAATGTGATCGAGGTCGCTCAGGAGGCCCGTAAGCGCAACCTTGGCCCCCTGCATCCCACATTCAACATAATTAAAGTGCTGCGCTCTGGCCTGGAGCAAAGCCTGCCTGTAGACGCACACACACTCGTCAGCGGCAGACTGTGTGTGTCTCTCACACGCGTCAGTGATGGCGAGAACGTGCTGGTCTCTGAATTCAGCTCCAAAGACGAGCTTATTCAGGTGAGGGAGCCGTGATGGTGGAAGATTTCACTGAGCTCATACACACCCATCCGATACAGTAGAACGTTATGACCACTTGCCTAATATTCAGTAGGTCCCCCTTTTACCACCATCTGACACCTTTCTATGGAAACCTGCAATTAACCTTTACAACAATTTGAGATACAGAACATCAGACTACACAGACCCCTTGTCATAGTAGGTACAGTTACAATATTTTGTTACAATGGTACCTGGGCAGCAAGTGGACATTTTGTCCCAGAAACTGATTTGTTGGAAGCAGAAAAAAAAATGCTTAGACAAGGGCCAAATTGTGATGGAGCACAGATAAAGTCCAAAACTGCAGCTCTTGTGAAATGTTCCCAGGGTGCAGTGGTCAGGACATACCAAAAGTGATCCAAAAAATGGAAAACCTATGAACTGAGGAAGTGTCATGGGTGGCCTAGTCTGATCCAATAGAAGCGCTAGTGTAGATCAAATCGAGGAAAAGGTTAATGCTGGTTCAGAGGTTACATAATGTTATGGCTGATCAGTGAATATATTCTTATATAGTGTGAATAAAAAGTCTGGAAAAAATTAAGAGTTCAATTAGTAATCTTATAAACAAATATTGAACAGAACTGTATTACAGATTAATTTGATATGATTTCATCATCACTTGTAATGAAAAAGATTGTTTTTGCTCCTTGAGTGTAAAAACCGTTTCTTTAATATCGTACCATAAGGTTTTTACGATTAAGAAGCATAAAAAGTCGATATCGAAGTATATTGCCTAATTATCCCTTTTTCTCTTGTTCTCAGGCCCTCATCTGTAGCGCTTTCATCCCTGTTTATTGTGGTCTGTTCCCTCCCACCTTCCGTGGAGTTGTAAGTGTCGATGCTTATAGTAGAACCCATTTTAAACCAAATGTATTGTTGCACAGGATTGCACACAGTGCTGCTAACACTCAGCGACTCACTGAGGATTTATGTTCTTGATATGAGAGCTTGCAGTGTTGGAGAAATGAGTCACTAGGGCTTGGATATCACACCACATTGTCACGTTTCACTGGCACAATTGGATGAGCTTATTGCATTAATCCTGCAAGTAGGATTTGTAGCTTGGAATTCCTAGAAGCTTGGAATTCCTAGAAGTATTTGAAAATGAGTGAGTCTGTCGCATGCGTGTGTCTGGGAGCGTTCTGCTGTTCCCTCCCAAGTGGATTTCCTCTCTGTACTCTGTGTACTAGGAACCGCTGGAACACAGCCAGGCTCTTTTTCAGGACTCTGTGCAGGGGGCAGGGGGCATATACAGTATCTATGAATACTAGTAACCCCTCCTTAAAGGAAGGTTACATGGGTTCAGTGGCTGGGTTTGCATTTTGCTTTTGTTAAATAGGTGGTACAATTATCAGTTTTGGTATGTCAGCTAACACCATGTGTGTAACTGTTAAAGATTTTATTTCTATTTTATAATAATAATAATAATAATAATAATAATAATAATAATTATTATTATTATTATAAAATACACACTCCTTTAATCTGAAGAGTACAGCATTATCTCTGACTTACAGAGTAAAATGCTCCATACAGGAAAGAAAAGCTTTCTACGTCTTTATTTTTAGGAGGATCCATAGTAAAAAATTCCGTGTAAGTTGTTCATCATATTGCAACAAATAAATTATAAGGGTCCAGGCACCTCCGGGTTCCGGGTTCGATTCCCAGGTGTGTGGGCATGGAGTTTGCATGTCCTTCCCGTGCTTGCTGGGTTACCTCGGGTTCTCCGCTTTCCTCCCTCAGTCCAAAGACATGCAGGTTAGGCTAATTGCCGTTCCCAAATTGCCCATAGTGTGTGTGCTTGTGAATATTGACCAGAGGTCCTACCACTGTTGCAATGGTCATCATTAGCCTCCACAGTCCCTAGTTATTCTAGAGAGGTTCCTGGATGGATGGATATTATTATAAACCTTGCAGCTACGCCTACTGCTGTTATAAATGACATGGACAACACATTTTTATAATAATAAAGACTCGACAGAATTCTGTCAGTGAAGTGGTATAATAGGGAAATGTTTTTACAGTTTATATTTAAATCTAAAAGTCATTTCCACTTAACATTTAATCTCAATATTAAAGAAATGAAGGTTTCATTAGCAATTACAGATGAAAGCCATTCTTCATATAATTCTTTAGACATGTGATGGCCTGAAACGTAAATCATATGAGTGTTTTTTTTTTTTTTATTCAGTCAAAACAAACTCGCACCAAATTCATTGATATTTCCTGTGATGCATAATAAAAAGAAATGTATAAGAATGGAGATATCACTCTGTGTTTAGTCCCATGGGTATGCAGACTTTTTTGCACTTAGCTGTGTTAATTAGCTCTAGTCAGGATGAATTGGATAAAGTTTTACATCTGGACTTTACTCAGACCTTATTTGATATCAGTACCATGTTGCATGCCAACAGCGCAGCCAGCATGTCCTTACACCCAGGTACAACAGGCAAATATGAAGTCACTTTTTTACTAGAAATCAGGAGCACATTACACGGCCCTGAAATGAGTGTAGAATGTTTTTTCATTGGTGGAGCCGGTGAGGCCAGGCCTGTTATGTAAGCCTGAAATGTCGATGGCTTTAGTCACGTGAGAAACAGCTGGCCCTGGCACTGAAACAGCTGCGTCAGATTCAATACTCACACACACCCTGACACAGAGGCAGTTTGGTTTAGGAGGCAGGGAATTGCGTAATGTTTCGTTTGAGGATTTTCCTCGACTGAAAGATGTTTCACTTCTGTATGTATAGTATCCTTATGATATGGGAAGTTACATTGTTTATTGTCCGCTTAAAACCTAAACAGGAGAACAGCTCATTTAACGATTTAATCCTGACTCCCATAAAAGACCATTGTGTATTAACTTATCGTTTAAACAGAACAAAATATGAAAATACCAATACCAAAAACAAGGTCTGTATTTATTTCGCCCATTAGCCATCATCATCATCGTCATGATTATAAAGCTGACTTCTTCTGTTATTATAGCGGTCTTTCCATAAACCCAATTCTGGATTATAAAGTAAAAAGCTTTACATGGTGTCGTGAATGCAAAAAGTCCTTACTTTTGTCCTCACTCTGAGTGTGACTGTGATTTGAAACCAGGTGTGTATGTGTGTGTTCAGTAGTCAGGTGAATGTGAAGGTGAGAGACTGGACTCTGGGATATTTAACACCAGTTCCAGTGTACGCACGACACATGGTTATGTGGAAATGTGTTTGTGTTTAGCACTCTTTCCTTTTTCCACAGAGGTACGTTGATGGCGGGATGAGCAATAATCTGCCCCAGTCAGAACAGAAGAACACCATCTCCATCTCACCGTTCTCTGGAGAAAGTGACATTTGCCCCAAGGACAATTCCAGCAGCCTTCATGAACTGCGAGTCACCAACACGAGCATTCAGGTCACCTGGGGGAACATGTGCAGAATTAGCAATGTGTTTTTCCCTCCTGAGACTAAGGTAAAAGTGCTACAGGAACAATGAATATGAGAAATACTGTGACAGGCTGCAAAGTCCCTAAAAACTGGTTGTTTACAGTATGTAACAGCCTCAGCAGCGACCTCATTTCCCCTCTCGTTTGTTTCAACCACTCAGCATTCAGCAGTATACTAATCACCGGCCCGGTCATCTGTAATCATCTGCCCCCGTTTCTCACAGGGTCATGCCTTTATCTTTTTATTTAAGAAATAGTATAATACCTTTTCTCAGAAATAGGTCAGGTTCAGGGACTGGACTGAAAATGAGACGCATAAAAAGTCCTTTAGGAACTATTCCTCAAGACTACATAAAAATACAAGACAGTCTGTCTCTTTGGAAGCAACACGTGAAGAAATGAGGAGTGGCTCATGACTTTTTCGCCGTACTGTATGCATGCCAGAATATGTGAATTCCTGGTAAATAAGCAATAGTCTACATACTCATGAGAGTCTCAGTGTTTTTGGTCATAAACATTTGAAAAACAACATCTTCAGACAAAGCTTTCCAAAATGACAGATGAAAAATGACAAAGAAAAATTATCATATTGTTTATAGATGCTGCTGTTGAATTTACTACACAAAGAATAACTTGCATAGAGTAAAGAAATGTTTTATTGTTGTTGGTGGTGTTGATGGTGATGATAATAATAATAATAATAATAATAATTTTATGCACTTAGACTTGTGTCTCTTATTACAGGTAATGGCAGAGCTGTGTCAGAACGGGTATAAAGATGCTCTACGATTCCTCCAGGACAACAGTGAGTCATTTCCTATAAACAGCAATATATAAAGATGTAAATACATATAGAGTTTTAGCATGCTTAGTATGCATACAGGACAGAATTGGTATACTGTGACAGAGTGGCTGATTAGAGTATAAGAGTGAATTGGTACACTAACTGCTTTTGAAGGAATATAACCCAACTAGGGCATGTTTTTATAGGAAAATCATCATCGGCAGCATGTTGTAATACAGACCCAAAAATCTCCAGTTATTAGTTACAGTGGAACCTTGGATTACGAGCATAATTCATTCTGGAAGCGGGCTTGTATTTCAAAACATTCGTAAACCAAATCGAATTTTCCCATAAGAAGCGCATGCGTGATACATGATACTTGACACTCGTAAACCAAGACTTGCTCGTTTTTAGGTCAAAATTTATAAAAAAAAATCTTTGCTCGTCTTGCGGAACACTCGCAAACTGCGTTACTCGCAATCTGAGGTTCCACTGTATTATTTAATGATGACGCTAATTATTTAGCAACAGCATGACGTCGCAGTTTGACAACAATTAATTTCAACACAATAATGAACTTATGTTGTCAAGACAGACCTGTGGCCTTGCATCTCCAGGGTTGAGGGTTTGAATCCCGCTTTTGAGTCTGTGTGTGTAGAGTATGCATGTTCTCCCTGTGCTTGGTGGTTTTCCTCTGGGTACTCTGGATTCCTTCCAGTTCAAAGACATGCAGAGTAGGCTAATTCACGTGTCAAGTTTGCCCAAAGTGTGTTAGTGAGCGTGTGCTTGTGGCCTGCAGTGGACTGGCACCCTGTCAAGGGTGTACTACGCCTGGTGCCCTGAGTTCCCTGGAATAGGCTCAAGGCCTCTCGCAACGATGTACAGGACAAGCGCTATAGAGAGTGAGTGAGTGAGGTCGAAAAAATACCAGCTTGTCACGTTACTGGGAAAACACAAAGTATAAACTTCCCTGTCCTTAAAACCTTTAACAGGACTTCTGATTATTATGAAACGTTTAGACTTTTATACAGTATCAAAGAAAATATTAAAACAAGCTGATGCTGTAATGTGATCCTCAGATCTGTTGCAAGCTGAATGTCCAAAAGTAGACCATGCCCTGACGCAAGACACGGGACACACCTGCTGCGGTGTCACCGAATCGGCACGGGAGAGGATGCTCCGAAGACTCCGCCTCCTGGGGGAGCACCACTGGTGGTTGGACAAGCAGCTTGTCGATTATCTCCCCACAAATATTAGGAAAGGTGACAAGTGCTACAGCTAGCTTTAGATTTTTATTTAAATTTACATCACATTCATGCAATGCATAAAGTTTATTGAGTTAGTTATTAGATGTGAGAACAATCTTGTTTAAATGTGTGTTGCAGTGTTTTGTGAGGCGTGTAAAGAGAAGCATGGCCTAATGGCTCAGATCACTGGTCTGTTGCCTGTACGTGTGGCTTCCTACATGCTGATGCCCTACACGCTGCCGGTGGAGTCGGCGTACTCTGCGGTTCAGAGGTCTGTACCGGTACTGTTAACTTCAGATAAACCTCAGGCAGACCATTACACAGGGATGCAATACACTGTAGTACATACTGTACACTTTCACAACACGCATTTTTAATGACCACCCCCTTGCCCACACTGCTCTGCTGTTGTCCATAAAAGACAAGTGTGAAATCCTTAATCGATGTAATGGATGACAGAGTGGAAAGCATAATTCACAATATAGCAGGGCTTGTTTCTGCTTATAGTAACACAAGGGGACTGATAAACCATAGACGTAACACCTGGGTGTATATTCAAACTTGTGCTGTCAATCGATTAAAAATTTGAATCGAATTAATCTCAGTCATAGTCTGAGATTAATAACGATTAATCACAATTTTAAAATTCACTTGGATTGGAATAAAGAAATGTATGACAAACTGGTTAGAGTTAAACGTGCCGTTATCACACACAGTCGGGTAAACCTTGTTGCGATTATGGGAAGCCATTAGGGTCATACTTGATCATATGATTAATTTGCATAATCAAAAAAATATAGATTAATCACATGCATTAACGCATTACTGCTAATTTGAACACATACTGTGGAGTAAAGAACAGTACTAACAATATATAAAAAATATATAAAATGTATTAATCTGATTATTTCATTTTAAAATTAACACCATACAGTACATTTCCCATTAAAGTACAACTTATAACACATTCATTTATATTTATTTAAATGTTTTCAAGACAATATGATTTTAAGGTTGTTGGTTCAAATCCCATGTGTGTATGTATGTGTATATAGTAACACTCGAAATTATTCAACCCCCATTAATTATTCAACACAACTAATAATAACAAGTTCCTCCAAAGTAAATACAAAATGCAGATTTTAATGATTATTAGAGCATCAAAATTCTTCAACCCCTTGATGAGAAACATCTCCAGTACTTTGTAGAGCCCCTACTAGCTATTATGATCTGCTGCAAATGTGATGTATATCTCCTGGCAGTGTTTATGAGGAATCGTACCCCATTCCTCACGGGCAATGACCCCTAGTTCAGTAAGATTATTGGATTTGGGTGGTGCAACCACTTTTTAGAATTTCTTATTGGATTCCAGTCAGATGACTGTGCTGGCCGCTCTAGAACACTCCTGTACATCTGAAACCAAGCCTTGGTGGACTTTGAAGTATGCTTGGCATCAATGTCCTGTTGGAAGGTCCAGTGACGCCTGAGTTTCAGATTCCTCACAGTTGGCATGACGTTTTCTTTAATGCTTTTCTGATACTTGTATGAATCCATCTTGCCTTCTACATGCTGCAGATTTCCAGGGCCAGAGGAAGCAAAGCAGCTTCAGATCATCACAGAGACAGTGCGGAGTGAAACTAAAGTGCTTCTGGCACCATATCATTGAGTTTCCTAACACTTGACTTCTCAGGAATAGTAGCATACTGTTTGTTTCTATCCTTGTCCTTGTCTGCGCAAGGCAATGAGCTCTTCTTTTAACTTTATGGACAACTCTCTTGACAGCCATTTCTGACATGCAGTCAAACATCTCCATCTAAAGATCTCTACAGTAGAAAGTCCAGGTCATTTAATATGTTCTGAGTCAAATCCACCTGAGGCTTCGAATTAGTTGCATTAGGTGTGCTTGAGTCAACAACGGATTTACAAATTTGTGTTTTAATTAGGATTTTATTTAAACGTTCAATAAATCCGAGACTACCAAAAAGGCCACTAGTTTTTAATATTAGTTGCGTTGAGCTGTTTTTATTACAGACAGCTGCAAGTTTTCAATGGGGGTTGAATATGTATATGCCAATGTGACTATACAGTAGATATATACAGAGTCAGCCAAAATATGGCAGCAATGCGTAGTATTATGTTTCCTCTAAAGATGTCAGTAGTCACACCATCATTGATGCTATCATGTGATCGTCAGAAGCGAGGCATATATTTTTCATGTTGAAGTGTTTGTGTGTGTGTGTGTGTGTGTGTGTGTGTGTGTGTGTGTGTATATGGCTTTGGTGCTCATGGTCCTGTAAATAATTGATAATCAGTGTTATTGTGTTAATGTTATGGCTGATAGTGTTTGTGTGTGTCATGTGGCTGTGTGTGTGCTCATGTACACACAATGTATATGTATATGTGTTCCTAGATATCAGCCACTCACTGAGTCATATGGAGGATTGCTTGAGTGTTTTTCTGCATAAT
The DNA here is from genome assembly GCA_011419295.1 of Clarias macrocephalus. Taxonomy (NCBI): domain Eukaryota; kingdom Metazoa; phylum Chordata; class Actinopteri; order Siluriformes; family Clariidae; genus Clarias; species Clarias macrocephalus. The sequence goes on from JAAGKR010001275.1 coordinate 40,018, forward strand.
CATGTTGTTCATCGACCTTTGGAAGGACAAGAATGATAAACAGTCGTGATGTTCATTCTCTCTCTCTCTCTCTCTCTCTCTCTCTCTCTCTCTTTCGTTCTTTCTTTCTCTTTCTGTGTGTGTGTGTATGTATGTGTGTATGTATGTGTGTATGTGTGTGTGTATGTGTGTGTGTGTGTATGTGTGTGTGTATGTGTGTGTGTATGTGTGTGTGTATGTGTGTGTGTGTGTATGTGTGTGTGTATGTGTGTGTGTATGTGTGTGTGTATGTGTGTGTG